>BHFT01041220.1:0-12749 GCA_004320025.1 Laticauda laticaudata
AGTTGTGTTTATGTGTAAATGTCTGGATAAATGTTACATTGTTTTTGATAATAAAGGGCCATATGTGTGGCACCTGGGAGGGTGGACCATACAGTCCCACTATGCTTGCACTGGAGATTTATCTGTCCCACAGCTATTCCATCCCACAGCTATCCTTACCAATCCCACAACTATCCTTACCAATCCCACAAGCATGCAAAGGCTTAACCCTTTTTTCAAAGTTTTCCCCAACACTTTATTAAGTAAAAAAAATGAACCAAGTGTGTGAAGCAAAGATAACCTTTATTAACAAGAAACTGTATGACTTTATTAAAAAGCAAAATGACCAAGTAAAGTGTCTTTAGCAAAGATAAAGTGAACAGGTAAACAACTCAGTCCTCTGGCACTCTTCTCAGTCACTCTGAGGCGTGCCCATGGTCTCAGATGTAAAGGGGCCAGGGACTGTGGAGGTGGCTGTTGCTGGAGTGCTGGTCTGAGGTGCCATTGGGATGCCTGGCTCCGAGAGTACAACAGCTGATGGTGTGTGCAGGAAGCTCTCAGAGAACTGACTCAGTCCCGTGAGGTTGAGAGGCCCTTCCTCAAGTACCTGTATGTGAGGCCCAAGACTGATGACAGACGTTCTGAGGAAGGGCTTGATTGTGGGGTGGAGGAAGGAGGAGTGTAGTGGGGCTGTCTGGTCTGCAGCTGGGTCAGGTGAAGGCGTCTGTGGCATCTGTGGCGTCCAAGGAACCTAGGTGTGGACTTGGAAGGGCTGCCTCTGGTAGGCTTGGTCGGCGAGGGGCTGCTGAAATCTGTGGAAGGGCTGTGACATCGCCTGAGGTGGAGGAGCAGACCTGGAGTGGGTAGGAGCAGGTTCAGCTGGGCCTGAGGGTGGTGCAGAAGAGCTGTGATCCTCTCTTTCATCGCCTGGTACTGGGCCTCGGTTATGTCCATGAGGTCTGGCTCACGTACGTGATGAAGGGCTTGCGGTTCGAGGATGGTATGTCGAAGTGGACCAGCTGGGAGAGGAGATCTGTGCTGGCTTTGATTGTGTCCCTGATCTCAAAGAGGACAGTGTAGCTCTGTCCCTCCGGTCTGCCTCTCTGCGTTCTTTCTGTGGAGGTGGAGCTGGAGGTGGGTGTGGCTGGTCTCTAGTGGCTGCTTCTTCTTGCTCCATTTGAGACAGGGGATCCTCCACGTCCTTTGGCATGGGGAGTGCAGCTGTCGGGGGGCTTCTGCTGTGGGGCCCTCTGAGGACACCTGCCTGGACAGTGTAGCTGGCTCCTGGCTGGAAGAGGACTGGCTGTCTTGGGCTGTCTGAGGGAGAGGGTTGACAGAGGGGCTGCTCCTTGGGTGCGGATCTCACCCTCCAGGAAGCTGCACCTGGCCATGACATAGGTCTCCCGGTCAATGAGCTTGACAGCGCCCTGCCGGATTTCTTCAGGTGGCAGCTTGCCATACCAGGTGTGCATGTGCTTCCACCCCCAGGAAGTACATCTGAAGTGTAGCTCAGGCTCTCGCCTTCTCTCTCCACGCTGCCTGCTTTTGCTTGGTGTTGCGATAGAGCCTGTGGCCCTTCCCCACAGGTACTCATTCTTCCTCAGCCATTCCAACACCTCCTCCTCATGGTCTTCGGAAATGGAGTACTGTTTCATCTCCCCCTTCTCCTTGCCTTGCCTCTTCCTTCCTCTGGCAGGGACTTCAGGGCCTTCAGCAGCAGGCTTTGAGGGCCTTGGGCTGGTCCATCACAGCAGCAGTAGCAGGAGAAGCACCACCAGCAGCAGGAGAAGCAGCAGCAGCAGCAGGAGAAGCACCAGCAGCACACACAGGAGAAGCACCACAGCAGCAGCAGCACCACCACCAGCAGCAGCACAAGCAGGAGAAGCACCACCACCACCAGGAGCAGGAAAAGCACCAAGCAGCACCAGCAGGAGAAGCACCAGCAGAACCAGCAGGAGAAGCACCAGCAGCAGCAACACCAGAAGCACCAGCAGCAGCACCAGCAGCTTCAGAGTCACGCCAGGGGGTGGGATGGTGGCCCTGTCCTTCTTGCCAGGGTTGGCAGGGGTAGGCATAGGCTTCCTCTTCTTCCCCATGGTGTTTTCTCAAGATGTTCTCTGGCAGCACTCTGGCAGCAGGTCTTTCCTCTGAATGCTGACTGCTTGCGAGCTGCCTCCTTTTATATCCGCAGAGCTTATGCAATGTATCCTCCCCGCATGTGCAGTGAACGCTTTGCATCCACTATGCATCCAGTACGCATCCACTCCTTCTGCTATGCATCTGCTTCGCTGTTCTCCCCTGGAAGCCCTGCGGATGTGTCATCCGCTTCCATCTGCTTCCATCTGCTAGGCTTCCTCCGAACATCTGTTTTACATCCCCGCTACATCGTCCCCACGTCCATTCCTTTCCATCGTTGTCTGCTCTGTTTCTGCAAATTTAGGGCACTTTTGAGAGCGGATAACAATGGATGGAAAATTTGCTCGTCCGCTGTGTTCTTTTTACATACGTTTTGCATCCGTCGGCCAGTGTGACCCTGCCTTTAACAAGCGGTTCTAGCGAATAGGTGCAAACTGGTAGAATCCCACCCCTAGATAAGTTCATTCCTGGCATGTCAGAAACTGAGTGGATTAATCCCTTTGAATGGCCAGTTGAAAGTGAATTAGAGGAGCTTCAGCAGGGGAAAGCTTGAAATAGCAGACAGCTTCTGAAGAGGAGGAGGAACTGCCTTCTTTATCTAATCCAAAAACACACAGGGCAGAGACAAGGCAGGAACAACGGAGGTCAGCCAGACTGTTTGAGAAGAGAAGGCCCCATTTGATGGGCTGCACCAGAAAGTTGGCTACTCTTGGCCTGCTTGTAGCTGGATTTAATTGGAACAGTTCTGAGTCTAGGTGAAGGAAATTGCTGGAGAACATCAATAAACTCATTAAAGCACAATTACGTGTGTGTGTGAGTGAGTGGGGCAGCACACAGATGGCTACTGGATACAGTAAGGAGATAAAAACTCTTGTCATCTGCAGTCATATGGATTCTTTCATAACCCTCATAGGTAGCACTAAGATATGTAACAATTTTAGTTCTTTAATTTTGGTTGGCAGACAGTCACATTGAATGCAGAAGTGTCATAAGCAAAATACTGAGCATGTACACTAGCAAGGAAATCTTAATAGAAGATGAAAAGTTCAAGTATTTCTGTGAGACTTTCTTGTCCTGAAATGGGAAATTTTATGTTTTGTTTCTAAGGATAACTTCTGCAAGTAGGTTCTTTCTTGTTGATGTCATTTAATTTCCCATAACTATATTTTCAGCTTATATTAATTTCCAGTTTTTGATTCTGCTCCAATTTGTTAAAAATGACATTTACCATGAGGAAAAATGTGTATGTAGGTAGATGAGAGTTTCTTATCTGTATAAAGCAGCTGCTCCTGTTACGTTCTCTCTCTTGTGTTACTTATGATTTGCTTTTTGCTGTCTGCTATAATATTAAGCCACTGAGTTCCAGATGTTTATTTTTTTTTTCAAGTACATTCTGTTTTATGTAGAAAATCAATTTGGAATGATGAATTTGTGGGCAGAAAAAGATTAAGCATTTAACAACTACTCTTTTCTATACTCAGAATTCTTTTCTACCAAAGTTTTAGAAAAAAACCGAAAGATAAAGTCATATTTTTATAATAAGGATATACAGTATATGTGTAACATATTTCCTGCCATATAACCTAAGGCTCTCATTGTTTGCCTCTTTGACATTCTATTCAATATAGGTCTATTGAAGTAATTAAATGACAATAAACAGTTCTCTTAAGTTTGCAGTAATTTATGACTGGGAAACTATCCAGGGTCCAAAGGATTTCTTTTTTTGAGGTCAGAGACAAGTCTATAATCCTGGAGGGGAAAATCCTCTCCAGCTTCTGGAAATTGTTTTTTTTTCTGTTGTGTTTACTTGACACAAGCCCTTTCTCAGCCCACCCCCAATGGCTGCAACACTTAAAAATGTGTTCCATAAATGCTCACATATGCATGTAAAAATGTGTGCGCATCCACACACTCTCATACACAATTTATCCAGGAATGAAGAAATTAAAAGCAATTAGAAAGGAATAATCTCATGCAAAAACTTGAGTTGAGGGACATAAATTTAAAATACAAATAAAACAGATTGTTCAATTGGAGTTTTTATAAGCCATAGGTATGTTTATTCTCAAATTCATATTGTTTTGAATATGGAGTGTTTCTATTACCTTATTAAAAGTGCCATTCATTAATAAGCAAGAACTTCAAAGAAATGAAGGTTCAAGAAAAGTCTTGACTGTCTTGCTAATCATAAATTCAAGATAAATCACAGATGCTGATAATACCACATAATTTTGTTTTAACATATCAGTGTTCACCAACACCATAGGTATAGACTTCCTTTTCCAGTTCATTTTAGCAAATAGAATATGGAGAATAAGAGAAAATAAGAGCCTTATAGAAAATAAGTCATATTCAAACAAATGATATGTACATATCTTTTTCTTAACCTTAACTGTGGGATTGTTGAGATAATGCTTGAAAGGGAAAGTTGCTGCTTAAAATGGTATTTTCCCCAGACCTAGATTTAAAACAGAATGTGACAATTGCCATATAATTATCCCCATGTATTTAGATTCTCAATATACAGTAACAATTTTATTATAATTTACAGGAACTAAAAGATCATATTTTTTCTGTTTTCAGTAAAAGATCATATTTTTTCTGTTTTATTATTATTACCTTTATTGTCAGAGTACAACTTGTGTACAATGAGACTGGCTGAGCTTCCCTTTGTGCACTCCCTCCCAACACAACTCACTGTGAGGACAGAAGTCCCTAACCCAGTCCCAATCTTATTACATTATGTGACCTTGTTGCACAATGCGCCAGCCCTATAAGTCTATCGCGCTATGTTGACATGAGGTTATTTTCTGTTCAGAAGTCTAACAGCCCATGGGTACAAACTGTTCTTCAGCCTGTTGGTGCAGCTGGCTATGCTTCTATATCTCCCACCCGATGATAGGAGAGTGAAGAAGTGCTGACCGGGATGTGAGTAGTTCATGAGAAAGGGCATTGGTACTTACCTGACATGCCCATTCTCTTTGATCTGTGAAGAGCATCCAGTAGCGGGAGGTGCTTCAGTCTCTGCATGTCTAGGCTGGGCTTAATTTGTGGAACACTCCTCCTCCTCCACGGGACTCCTCCCCAGCATTACCCAGTTTTAGCAAAGATGAGTGAAATAAACACCCTTATCCTCAATACCCTAACAATTCATTGGCTGAAACAGGACCCCGCCAGATGGAAAAAGGGGTGGGGCTGGATGCCCTTCACAGCTCAAAGAGAACAGGTGTGTCAGGTGCCCTTTCTCCCATGAGCATCTAGCAGTGGGACATACCAAAGCTTGGCCTCTCCTACGGGAGGGACTCCATCTGGCTTGGAATCTCCTCCTGGTCCCTGTGGACCCGTTGCGTAACTTTTCTGCCAAAGGAGGCCTCAGCAGATGCAAACATATCTATTTTATAATGCCTAATGAAGGGTGATGGAGAGGCCCAGGTTGCGGCTTGACAAATTTCAGTTATTGGTGCCTGTGTGGCCCATGATGCTGATGTTGTGGCGCTCCTTGTTGAATGAGCTGTTATGCCCCTGGGCACCTGTAGTGAATGAGTCTGTTATGTTTTTACTATCTTCTGCAAAGGCCTATTGTAGAAGATGAGACCTTGCATCCCTGAGCTTTGGGCTGAAGTGACACAAATAAGGCTTCCGTTTTTCTGAAAGTCACTGTGCAGTGAATATATATTCGCAATGCTTGCCTCACATCAAGCCAATGCCATTGTATTTCCAACCCTTAGGATGGTCTGGGACAAAAATTAGGAAGTACCAGCTCTTGTGCCCTGTGAAAAGCCAAGTTAATTTTGGGTATAAATGTAGGATCAGGACGAAGGACCACCCAGTCAGAATGGAAGACACAAAGATCTTGTCTGATTGACAAAGCTGCAAGTTCCAAAATATGACAAGCAGAAGTGATCACTATGAGGAAAACTACTTTATACATCAGAATTTGGAGACTTGACAATTTAAAAGGTTCGAAAGGGCTCTTAGTGAATGCAAGAAGGACTTTGTTAAGGTCCCAGGTGGGATAACAGTGAACTGCTGGCAGGTGTAAATTTGTGGCTCCTCGAAGGAAACTCTGTATGAGTGGGTGATGGGAAAGAGATAGTAGACCTTCACAAGTGATAACTGACACCAAGGCCGCCACCTGTCTTTTAAATATATTAGGTGATAATCCCTTGTCAAGCCCCTCTTGGAGGAACTCTAGGATATGAACCACAGATGGAGAGATGGGATCAATTTGAGACTTGGTACACCATTTGAAACTGGACCACGTGGCATTGTAAATGCGAATTGTTGAGGGGCGTCTGGCAGCTTGGATGGTGGCAATAACTCCGTTGGAAAATTTTTCACTCTTCAGATGACTCCACTCAACCTCCAGACAGTCAGGTGCAACCATTGAGTGTCCGGATGTTGCAGGGGTCCCTGGGTATGCAAGACCCTGTCCGATGGAATTCTCCTGGGTGTTGATATGGATAGACTGAGGAGGCCTGCAACCACGGCGTCTGGCAGTAAGGGTTACAAGAAGCAGCTCTGTCCTCTTGTCTAGTAGCTTCTGGATGACCTTGGGAAGCAGTGGAAGTGGCAGGAATGCATAACAGAAGATCCGGGGGGCGACAGCAAACGGAGCGTGATGAGATTCCGCACTCCTTGCAGGGTCATGGAAAAAATCTTGTGAGTGAAGCAATTGAGGGGGGAAATGAAGCAGGTCTAACTGACTGTCCAATTGCTGACTGCTCTTGAAACGGGGTGCAGATGGAGTGCACTCACTGCCAAACTGATTGATTCGTGGTCCCTGCTTAGTTAGTCTGCCTGTGTAATCCGACAGTCCAGAAATGTGTTTTGCTCTGATAGAAAAGTAGGTTGCTCTCCTGGCACATGACACAGAACGCTCCGTTCCGCCTGACAGTAGTTCTCAACGTGTGGCCCCCGTGTTTGTTTCTTGTCGCAGCATTGTTGCTGTTCGTTGTTGGTCGAATATTAGTTATAGTTGTTTGAATTGTGTAACCTGGGAAGGAAGCTTGCGGAGAGCAGGTGTACTGCTCGAAGCTCCAAGCAGTTTATGCTGCACCGATGTTTCTATGGAGGACGGCAAATGGTCCTTGGGCTGTTGAGCAATTGAAAGTGAGGCTTCTTCATCAAACAGGCTGGTGGGTCACGGGGGATGGTGATCTGTTGTGGGCTTTTTTGAATAGAGACACACTCTAGTTCATGACTGGTCTGGTTCACGCGTGAGCAGATATGAGGTCCTTGATGGAACGGCTTGACCTTATATTTGGAGATTGCTCAGCAGCCATTGCTGGTATGGGAGCAGGAACCACCTGGGAGGAATCTAAGTGTGGAGGGGGCCCAGGATAATAGATACATAGAATCATTTTGCCTAGATAATTTTGATAGGTCAGCTACGGGGTACCCTATTTTGACACTCTGATCTCCTAACTAATTGATGGATGCTGTTCGTCTGTCTGTGACAGGAAAACTTTGCCTTCATTGTATCTATGATTGCCCCCAGATGGATTAATCGAGTCAATGGTGTTAATTGACTCTTTTTCCAATTGATTGAGAACTTGTGTAGTTGTAGGGATTGTAATATGGTCTGAGTATCTCTGAGTGCTTGATGAACGGAAGATGACAAAATTAATATATCATCAAGGTAATACTGAAGTTATACAGGTACACCTCGGAGATGAGCAACAAAAGCTGCAAGAACCTTCGTGAAGGTCCTGGGAGCAGATGCTAGTCCGAAAGGAAGAGTCACATATTCAAAATGGTAGTTATTATCACTGAATTGTAGAAATTTATAGTGGGAAGGCCAAATAGGAATATGTCAGCATGCCTCCATCAGATCTATGGATGTAAGGACGTCACCTTTTCTGATGACAAGTACGATGGATAGCAGGGAGTACATTTTAAACTTGTGATATACTAAGAATCGGTTAAGACGTTTCAAATCTAAAATTGCTCTCCACCCCCCGAACTTTTGGGAACAACAAAAAGATGTGAATAGAAACTTCACCCCCATTGTCTGGTAGCTTCTGATTAGATGGCTCCTTTGTCCAGTAAGTGATGAATAGCTCTTTCCATAAGATCTCATTTAACTGGATCTCTGGAAAGAGGGCATGACATAAAGAAGTCTGGGGGAGCAGATTGAAACTCCAGCGCGAGGCTGAATCTGATTGTGTCTCTGACCCAGGAATCAGACGTTGAGGAGTCCCATTGGTCCATGAATAATTTAAGGTGGTCGCTAATGGGACTCGGGCCCATGGAGTTATCTTGGACACTGGAAAGGTCTATTTCCTGCTCCTCGAAAGGATCTCTTGGACTGGCCACCCCTTCAGTTCCTATCCCCAAAGTTGGACCTCTCTGGCTGCTGCCCTGGTTGGAAAGACCAGGGTCTCTGGTATTTGGTTGAGAATGGTCCCTGATAAAAGGGCTGAAAGGATCCCTTTCAAAAGGACTGGGGGTTTCTTGGATCTGACTTCCAAAAAAGGAAAGGTAGAATTTTCTTTTTGTTTTGAGTTTCGATAAGCAGCGCATCGAGGGAAGGGCCAAACAGTCTGTCACCCACAAGAGGAGATGAAGCCAGCTTCATTTGCACTTAATATCCACTTGCAAATGTTTTAACCATAGTATGCATCACACTGTGACATATGAAGTAATGGCTCTGGCTGAAAACTTGACTGCATGAAAGTTTGCATCAGCTGAGAATTCAGCAGCTGCAATAAGTTTTGCAATGTCTTGGTGTGCTCTAATGTTGGAATTGGGGACATGCTCCTGTAAGAGCTGGAGCCATCTGAGAGAAGAATGGGAAAAGAAGGAAGCAGCTGTGGCCACTCTGATGGCCCATGCATCAGACTGATGAGCCCTGCATAGGGCCAGCTCGGCCCATTTTTCCTCTGGCTTTAATGCCTCCAGTGCTTCACTGGGAATGGAGGACGAGGACACTAATCCCACAATAGGCTCATCTACCTCGGGAGTATTCAACAATTTTAAGAAATCGGGGGCCAAATTAAAGTATTTCCTGTCATAACCCATGGGGCCAGGGTACACTGATGCAGAAGCCCACTGTTTCTGTACCAGGTCTGCAAACATGTGAGGAACTGGAATCACATATGCTCCAACTACCGTTTGGCTGAAAATTAGATCTTCTGGTCCCTCTTCTGAAGGAGCTGGAGCAGTAGAAGGGACTGGCTTGTCCAGGCATGCAGTGTTTTTGGCCTAAAACAATAGTGATTTGAATAGTTGTGGGCGGAATAAGCTTGTAAATACAGGTTGGTCAGGAACAAGGCCCTCATCCTCAGACATCCCCCTTTCTAAGGAGTCCACTTCTGAAAGGGCCAGGTCACTGTCATGTATTGATCCTGATTCAATCTGTTCCATTGGATCAATGTGCTCTACCTCTTCTTTCTCCTTCTCCTGCTCCTCCTCCTGCGGCCCTTAGAGGAGCATATCCCCTTGAAAGTGTACCTGGGTATAGTGTTGCTCCAACCTGGCCAATGATCAAACTGATTGTGAATCATACTCAGAAGGTGCAGGCTGATCCCTGGTCAGAACTGCATGTTGTAGGCCTGCTGCGATTCCCTGAAGGATAGCCATCTTCATGCAGGCCTTCATCTTCTCTGGCACTCCATCTGGAAGAGTTTGGTCCTGTCGAAGACTGTGACAGACGAACACAATACAGAAGCCTAGTGATGGCAGATGAGATTCTCCCGAAACATTGCTACAACTTTAAAAGCACAACTATCATGACGTGGGAAAATACTCGAACAAAGCTGAATACCATACATGTAAGTACCCGCGAAAACTTACGAAAACAAATATGTATATATGTATATATGTCTCTAATATGAGTTGTATCTCAATAATAATAAATTTATCATTATTATTATTATTGCTATTATTTTACTAGTATTACTTATTATTATTATTTGTATTATTATTATAAATATTATTATTATTAGTGTATATATGTATGTAAATATATATCAGTATAACAGCTAATTTAATTGGATATCCCATTCAGCCAAATTGAGAATGCCTAACAGGACAAAGTATTAATCACAGGCCTTCAACAGCTTCCCTGCACAGGCAGACACTGGCCTAGGTGCTCACTGTTGTGCCGCTGGTTAGGGAGAACTATGAGGGTTAAGCCAACAACAAGAATAACAGATGGCCTTGGGTATGGTTTAAAATGAGGTTGCAATAATTCCTTGAATTAATTTTGAATAAATATCCTCTAATCGGAAATAAGAAACTACCTCACACAGTCTACAGAAGATTTGCACTCAATGCAGCCACGCGGTCCACCTACAACAAAATAGTGACCGGCTGTTATTTTTGGCGCACGCCATGAGAAGGGATTAGCTCCAGACAGCTTTCCCTTACTACAAAATAGCTGGGAGGGGTGAAAATAATCAGGCGTTTAAGCCCTTCACCCCAAGGTGTCATTCTGGGGGGAAAGCAGCGATACAACTTGGTTGCGAGTGAGAGAAACAAAACCATGCCATTTGTTTGTTTAAAATGGCATTGCTATCGCTATGGCAAGGGCAGGGCTAGCGGTTGGGGAGCGCGGAATGAAGCCGATGCCTCACTCTGCTTTGGGGTGCGAAAAGCACTTCCCGATAGAGTGATCACCGATGGCCAGATGGAAAAGGCAGCGTGGATAGATCTTTAAGCAATTTGTTGAGAGAACCTGAAAGACGAATTGACTGTCTCCAAATCTGAAAAGAAAAATTATCCTGTTTCGGCCAAGGAGTAACGAAAAAGCACTGCCTATCCCTCACAAGACTGAGCCAAAACTGGGGAACACTGGGGAGGAGTCCCGTGGAGGAGGAAGAATGTTCCACAAATTAAGCCCAACCTAGACATGCAGAGACTGAAGCACCTCCCACTACTGGATGCTCTGAATGGGAGAATTTTCCTCTTTTTTCTCAGGCAGTGAGCCCTAGTGATATCATCTAGTGGTATCAGGGAACAGCCCATGATGTTTTGTGCTGTGCTCACCATCCTCTGGTAGTCTTTTTATCCATGGCTGTAAAGCCAGCATACCACATACCACAGTTTAGTTTATTAAGTTATCTTGCCTAATCATCTCTATGGTACTGTCAAAACCCCCTTCATTCAAGGGCAGATAAATTCTATACAGACTTAGAATTACGAATGGCTAGCCATGCTGGTTCATTGTAACTGGTTCATTGAATATTTTAGCTTCCAGTCCCCTGATCATGTTGCTTTCTCTTTGTACTTTTTATAAAGTCTCATCATCTTATTTATAATGTGGTGACCAAAACTGGATGCAGTATTCTAGGTGTGGTCTTACTAAGATTTTATAGAGTGGTATTAGTATCTCATTTGATCTTAATTGTATCCCTCTGTTAATGCAATTTAGGATTGCATTGGCTTTTTTTGTTGCCACTGCACACTGTTAACTCATACTTAATTGATTGTCCACTAAGACACCAAGATCCCTCTCACAGTTACTGCTGATCAATTTAAAATCTCCATTATTAATTTTTCTAGCTGATATTATTTTACTAAAAATAGAAAGATTGAATATTAACAGAACAAGATTCATTCTTTTATTAAATGAAATAATAGATTTTGAACCTTATGAAAACTTCATTAGACTTATGTGGCAGGAGAATTGTATATGAGAAAAAAAATCAATAATTAATCAACTGCCCAAGTCCCAAACAGAAAAAAAGAGGCATGTGTACTTTTAAAAGAAAACTGTGTGTTAGAAGAGAGGGAAGGTTGAAAGGGAAAATAATTATGTATATAAAGTTGCTTATAAATATGAATGGAAATTATGGTATCTATCCCTTCTTGTCGCTTTTGTATGTATGTGAATGTGCAGATGTCTGTATACATAGATATACAGATATTCAAATGCACATATATAGATAAAACATTAATAGCTTAAGAAAAAGCATACGCTTATGGAATTAGTATGTGAAACAATATAACAATGAGAAATAAGGAAAATTTCAATTGATTTTTTTAACTGAAGCAAATACATTATTTTTCTTAAATTTAAGATGAAGTGAGACTTCAGATGGAATCACACTTTTAGAAACATGCTGTTCCATATGTTCTTCCTACTGATGTCATTTAACAAGCTGGTTTTTCAATTTTGTACCAAAAATAAATACCTTTCTCAAATTCCTGAGCTTAAAATCCTCGAAACAGGAGGGGCTCTCCAACAATCTGGAAGATTTTACAAAATGACAGGATGACTGGATTGAATCCAGGAAAAGGGAAATTGAGATCCTGAAAATAGCAGAACTCTCACCAATCGTGCCTACCGTCCCTGTCCTATTGTTTCTTTTATTTTTCTTATATGTATCCATTTCATGTATCCATAACTATGTTTTTTACTCATACCTATTATCTTGTAAGCGATTGACAAATCAAAATAAATAAATAAAAAAATAAAATGTAGCACAGGCAGACTCATGATTGAAAACATCAGGTGATAAAGACTACCTGTCCACAATCCTAGGAGTCCGGGACATGACCATAAAAGCTTCTAAAAGCAACTGTTCATTTTATTGCCATTTATATTTTGTTACTTAAGGCCCTGTCACACTGCCCAACGGATGCAAAACGTTAGTAAAAAGGACACAACGGATGAGCAAAATGTTCCA
>BHFT01041222.1:0-92425 GCA_004320025.1 Laticauda laticaudata
TCCATTTCATGTATTTATAGCCATGTTTATACTTATACCTGTTATCTAATAATTGTTTGACAAAATAAATAAATAAACAAACAAAAAAACAAATAAATAAATATCAGGTCTATGTTTTTATGGTCTTCTCCCAGCTGAATCTCAAGCAATGTAAGTTATATTCTTATTGAGGAATTAGAAAAAGACAAAGGGAAGGAAAATACTACATATTTTGTAGATGGTCAAAAACTGTCTCTTTCCTAGCATAATGTCCATCTAAAAGAATATCAATGCTCCATCCAGGTTGTAATCTACTCTGCCTCTCTCCAAGATTCCTGAGTATTTTGCAGATCTGTTGTTTGGATAACAAGGGCTGAAATAGGGAACTTATATACTGTAGTATATACACAGTTTGTATCTTGCCAACAAACTATTCTTCTAACTATATTGCTCAATTCTAATGCCTAATTAGATAAAATACATAAAATGCTGAACAGTAAAAGCAAACAAAAACAGCAAGGAAATGAACCATGACAATAATATTAGGTGTATTATCCAAAATGTTCCTTGCACTGATGGAATACCAGACCAAGTAGGTTACATGATAAACAAATAGCATATTGGAATATATACTGAGAATAACTCTGTAAATGAAATTGCTCAACATAGCTCAGAATTGGGAGAAAGCTGAACATCCCTCAGAATATTTTTGTGGAGTGGCCAATGAGACAACCCAAAAGTATGGCCTAGAAATAATAATCAGGGGGGAAATCATTTTTGTATGATTTTGTACAAATATTACTATTTGTAACAAAATAAGTAATTTTTGTAGCAGATATAAAAAAAACTATCAAAGAAAAGTAAAAGATGAAGCTGTCCCTGTGGAACTGCATCCCCCTAGATATTTGGATGCCACCAAACTCTCTTCGTCTTTAACAAAGCACTGAAGACTTGGTTGTTCTCCCATATAGTAAGTTAGTGGGGAAATAAATATCTAATAATGATAATTAATAATGTATTTTTGGGTGCTGTGGATTATATTTTATTTTTGTTGGGGGAGTGGAGAGGTTGTTTTTAATCTTGTAAGCTGCCCAGAATTACTTGTGTGAGTTGGGTGACTATATAAATTATATCAGTAAAGAAATGAAAGTATATAGTCTGTTTTCTTTTAAATAGCACATAATTCAGAATATCTCAAGCTCTGGTTTTGAATGTTACAATTTTACATGCACCTCTTCAGAAGTATGTCTACCTGAATTAAGTTAATTTTATTCCAAAGTAGGTGATTATAGGGCCATATCCAGGCAGGGTGGTGGTGGTGGGGAGAATGAATTATATTTTTTCCATTAAGCTTCATCCTTGAAAAAAATTAGGTTTTTAGAAGTTTTTCTTGTGGGGGTGTACTGTAAGAAAAATATGTTATTCACTTTGTAGAGACACCTATTTTCTATACAAAATTATATTTAGATGGGAAAAAGGCTAATGGGGATGTTTGTATATGTGTAAGGTAATTATATAAAAAAATGTTTTATATTGATGCACTGCAATTAGTTGTATATTTGTACTACTTTACTTTGTGAGCTATTCTATAAATGTTCAATTATGGAAGAGGTCTATAATAAAATCTCCCCAAAGCATTAATGTATGATTGCCTAAGCCAATTTATTTATGTATTTTTGTCATTTTTCCCCCACTGTTTCAGATAAACAGTGGGCAAATTTTGCAAGTGAAATAGCTGGGTGAAATCAGATATATGTAAAGGGGTAGGGGAACCAAACCCAGAAGAAAAACAGACAGCTGATCAAACGAAAAGCTTGGAGATGGAATAAAATTCTTATTACAGTGGACTTATTTTGACAAGGGCATCTTGCAAAAGGAAATAAACTACAAAGAGAATCTACAGAAGAATCCACAGAAGAATTGCAGCTGATTCCAGTCTTAAGGCAAAGTTGAGAAGACCTCCTTATGCAGCAAGTAGGCAATGCTCTCTTCAGTTATGGCAGGGGGAAAATACTTTGTCTCTTGTTGGTACATGGCTTCTTTAGGCTCATAACTTTTAAGAAAATGATGAGGTGGATGTGCGTATGCTCTGAGAAAAATTTTTTTGAAAAGGAAAGTCATTACATAAGCTAGGAAAGAAAAAGAGACCTTGTAATAAAATGTTGATGGATATTTAATGGTTTGGCAGTGTTTTCTACAAATATTTATTTCGATCATGCATGTAATTTTATAATTGGTTGACATTGTGGGAAGAAGATTGAAATATTTTGAGGAATATTAAAAAGGCAAGATATAATATTCCCGCAAAGGGAGAAACATGCTCTTAAAACAGCCCCAGTCTCCCTGCCCCCAAGCAGAAACTGAGAATGCCACCTTTTAGAAATGCAAATTTGGTAATCCATTCAAGACAGGATAGTTGAAATGGTAGGATTAGAAGCAGCCCCTCACCAAGATCCAAAACAGGATGAAAGCCATTAATAGGACAATTCAAAATAGGAATTGTCCAACACCCTTTCAGGACACAAACTCCTTCATTACACCATCCAGAACAGTTCAAACTTCACCTGGGAGCTCAGATAAACAATAAATCAGAGGTCAACCAAATTAGCTCAGACAACATTAAGGATTTCCATCTCCTCTTTTGCCTATAGAGCCAGCTATGACCCCTACATAACCCCTACATGACCCCATAGGAATCTGACAACAACCAATAGAATACAAATTCCTGCACAGGAACAGGAAGCTCAAATGCAAAGCCCAAGGAAGATGTAACCCCCCCCCCACTCTCAGCTCCATTTTGTTAGCTGCACTAGAACCATAAATGCTGATGGTTCTGTTCATCAGTAAACCATCTTTCCAATCAGTCTCCACGTTTCCAGTGTCTTTTTCCCAGCTTGGTACTGAACCAGATGGTCCAACAACATAGAGCTTCTTTTTTTGAACTAGAGGTGTATTTATTTACCAAGGAGGCAATGGACATAGAAGCTCACAACAGTGGAGGCTTCTATGCTTTTTACCATATACAGTTCTTTACAGAAATATTTCCAACAGGGCTAAATAATACTCAACTAAACAAGTTGAGTCAGGTTTCTCTCCAAGTGCTTCTTTCCTCTTTCTCTCCATATCCCTCCCTTGTTTCTGGGCTTAATGAGAGAGAGAGAGAGAGAGAGAGAGAGAGAGAGAGAGAGAGAGAGAGAGAGAGAGAGAGAGAGAGAGAGAGAGAGAGNAGAGAGAGAGAGAGAGAGAGAGAGAGAGAGAGAGAGAGAGAGAGAGAGAGAGAATCCCAGTGTGGCTTGAAGTTTCTCTTGCTCAGCCAAAAAAATCTACTGCTTCTCCATTAAGGACATTAATATCTCAACAATCAGAAAAAGTTCTATTTCTTTGTCCCAGGAAAATGTTTGGCATTTTAAAACTTTTATTAAAATTTTCAATAGCTTGGCTAAGTTCTCCCTGCTCCAGTAATAGTTCAGTTCATTCACACTGATACATGTCTTCAGTGCAATTTACTTTTAGAAGCCCGTGCTGAAGCTTCTGTCACTGCATTACAAAGACAGCAAAGTGACAACTGGAATTAGTCAGTGGCAATGGATCTCTCTGGTCTTGGTAGTAGGTCACTATTTCGTTCTTTTTTTTTGGGGGGGGGTA
This sequence comes from Laticauda laticaudata, assembly GCA_004320025.1. NCBI lineage: Eukaryota > Metazoa > Chordata > Lepidosauria > Squamata > Elapidae > Laticauda > Laticauda laticaudata. Next base: position 3,625 of record BHFT01041222.1, read on the forward strand.
ATAGGTCACTATTTCGTTCTTATCTATGAAGAGGTCAAAGCTCTGCTACTTTCCTGAAAATAGTGTACAGTTTGACACACTTGCCAGAAGGACTCATCTGATTTTCCAACCAAATGGTCTGGTAATCAAAATCCTGTTGTGAGGCTTCTCTCTGACTGTTTCTGCCTTTGAGATAAATCCCACTAACTTTGCTTGCTTTATTGCATCATGGTTTTTTCCCATATGAAATAATTTCTGTGGTTGGCTGATATAAAGATGGGAACAAGAAACTGCGGGCCAGGACAAGATTCTAAAATAAATGAAGAAGTGAGGATCAAGGGCAAGTGAAAATTAAATATGAGATAAGATCAATGAACTCCCAAAAAGAGAAGCTACAAGAGCAAAAACTATAAGAAAATCTCAACAAAAAGAAGATATACATTATTCTCCATTCTGTCTAGATTAGAACAGTCCAATAGCCAGGCTGACTGGAAGCCAATCATGGCTTGAAGATGCTTTTCCTAGAGATTGACTTCTAGAAGACTTTCTGTGTACAGCTACATTTGAATTATGGAAAAAGAGAACCAACAAACAAATCCCACCAAATCTCCTCCAGTTTATGGGCTGTAAGATATTACTATCATTTCATCAAGCAAATGTCAGTGGTTTCTATTAGCATCCATCAACATCACCACAAGTTATATAGGAAACTTAGGAACTGGATGACTTAAGAAACTTTTGGTAATGAGCTCAATGTAAATTAGAAGTTAAGGCATTACAGTAGATCTGGAAAAAAAGGAGTTATAAAGATTTATTACATGCACAAGGAAGGTTGAAAATGATACATGAATCACAGCAACAAAACATAAACATAGACTGGTGGCCATACATACAAGTTCAGGTGAGATATAAATAAGACAAAGAACAATACGGATTTTATATGGAAAAGCACCAATTAGACAGGATTCTGCAAGGAATGGAAAAAAATGATTTCAAAAATATATTGTTCTGTTATATTTCTGTGCAGGGTGGCATATAAATCCAAGTAAAACAAGCAGTCCAAAGATCCCTAATTCATTCCTGTTACTCCTAGGTAGGACCAGGAAAGTCCCTGTCTGAATTAATGGCACCATTTGTTGTTGTTTTCAACCATGATTCAAAAGCATCACATTTATTAGTTACCTAGGTGGACCTAGAGTAGGTTCTGCTTCCTTTCAGTGAGAGCTAGCATGAGGCAATTCCAGGGCTACCACAGACTGATCTGTCCATGACAGGGAGCAATGGAAGTCTTCCCAATTCCAGGTTGTATTGCCACTGCTACAACAACAACAACAAACCCTAATAAAAGATAGGATCATTGTCATGAGTTGGTCCATCAATGACCAGGATCAGGCCCATGGCTTTCATGGTGACCATTAACTGCCTTAGAGTTGGCTCCTAGGGAAGGTAATGGGAAGTCTCCCAGGAAAATAGCCTGAGGAATGTCACTGCCAACCCAGCTATGGAATCAAGGTACTCAGCCAGAGAGGTTACTACACAAAGCCACACTCAGTCATGGATGTTCACTGGATGAATTTGAACCAGACAATCTTTCTCACCCCAGCTTACCTCACATAACTGTGATGGTTCTGGGGGGGGGGAAATGGGGGAAGGATTGTTTTGTTTATTGTCCTGAGCTCCTGGAGAATAGGATGGATTTAATTAAATAAATAAATAAATATTGACATTGATACATCAAAGGGTGATCCTGTGAATTAAATGCTAAAATGAGCTTAGCATTTCATTTTACAGTTTATCAACTTGGCCTCCTTTGAGCATTTCTTTAAACCCTTGGAAAGCCCATTGTTTCCCTTATTTCTATCCCTTTTTCACCTTTTCCCCACAAATTGCAACATCTGAAATATTTGAAAATCATAGATGACACAAGCACTACATTCAAGTGAAAAACACAAGTTATGCATTTCTTTCATTGTTATTTTAAAAAGAAGTGGAGTTGATCAGATACAGACTATTTTTCAAGTCCAAATATGCTCTCCTGTACCTCAAGTAATCAGCAAGGTGTGAAAAACACTTTAGTTAGATCAAAAAGGTGGCTCTATTACTCTTTTAAAGATCTCCACTTGTATTCCCCAGTGGTGACATCATCTACCACAAATCCATACAGGATTTTTTTTTTTTTTATTCCCTCTGACTTTTTAGTCCGCCTTCTCTTTGTTTGGAACAAAATATGGTTCCACTTCACAGGGTAAAATGGCAGAGAGAAACAACTCACAATTGAATATTTAAGGGCTTTCCAAGCTATTCCCAAGCTATCAAGCTATTCCCAAGCTATCATTTGACTGTTGTACTGATGCCAGCACTCTTAACTATTAAGAGTAATTAAAATACTCATTTAACTACTGCCCCTGAATTACTCCTAGAACTAGAGGGAATGAATTAAAAAAAAAAAGCAAAACTGCTCACATGTGACCGGTAGCCAGTTAAGAGGAAAAGACAAGCCCACCTTCCAAATTAGCTACTGAAATTAACAAGGGTCTAAATCTCACAAAAAACATATCCAAGTCTCTCCCTTTCCTTTTACCTAACATAGAGTAATAGCCGCATGGGAATGGGGAAATTTGAAATGTTTCCCTTGGGGAAGGATGTGAGAAAGCTGTATTAACAGTTAAGAGCATGTGGGGGCATTTGAAAGAGGAATTCAGTTTTGAAATATTTTGTTTATTCAATGTATGATATTATTGGAGGGAAAGTAGACAAGGAACTACATAAGAAGCAATCTGGGCAGAGATGTCTGTCTTTTTTTTTATCTATTTATTGAGCAAATCTCTTTTATTTTACATGTTTATTGTTCCTAAGACAAATTTACCTGTTCTGGCTTAGCTAGGAAAAGTTCTTCAAAACCCTGAAATATAACTAAATGCAGTTTGCTATCTTATTCTTCTATTTACAAATGATTTCTTTTAATAATTCTGATTACATTGGGTGGAGGGTTTTATTGATCTGCTAGTGTAGGGATGTCAAACTCAATTTCACTGAGGGCTGCAACAGGGTTGTGTTTGACCTCAAGGGCCCCGGGGGGGGCCAGGTCGGTATGTGTGGCCAGCTTGATGTCACTTGTATCAGGGGTGCCTTTGGTGGCCCAAACACTCTGAAAACAGACTCCTGAGCTCCATTTTCAGGTGCCACGGCCTTCTGCAGCCCTCTGCCAGGCCTCCTGAGCCCCATTTTCACTGGCGGGCCAGTCTTTTGCTGTTTTCAGGGTGGCCCCATGGGCCAGATCTAAGTACCCCATGGATCAGATCCACTCCCACAAACTCCTTGAGTTTGACACCCATCGTAATGTATCAGTGTTCTCCAAAATATTATTGATGAAATTTGCTTTAAAAACACATATAATGGTGCTTCAGCAGCAGATGCACCTCAATAAATCCAGTCAGGAAAATAATCTTAATTATGACATTTACAAGATGGGAAAGGCAAAGAAATGTTAAGTGTAGAAGCTGAATCGTCAGTGAATTTCAGTCACTCACCTTGTACAGTTTAGAAATGAAAATTGAAGTATGGAGAATTATTAAAGTGTATACTCTCAGGTCAGAAAAACAGCAAATATATTGGAATTTCAGAAACTATGAAAATTACAGGTGGTCCTCCACTTAAAACCAAAATTGAGCCCAACATTTGTGTTGTTAAGTGAAACATTTAAATGAGTTTTGCCCCATTTTACGTGTTTTCTTCCCACAATTGTTAAGTGAATCACTGCAGTGATAAGTTAATAACATGTTGGTTACGTGAAATACTTTTCCCCACCAAGTTTGCTTGCCAGAAAGTTGCAAAAGGGGATCGCATGACGCTGGGTCACTGCAACCATTGTAAACATAAATCAGTTGCCAAGCCTGTGAATTTTGATTGTGTGAACATGAGGATGCTGCAAAGGTCTTTAAGGCCCTGTCACACTGCCCAACGGATGCAAAACATTAGTAAAAAGGACACAACGGACGAGAAAAATGTTCCTCCATCTGTTGTTATCCGCTCCAAAGGGGCAACAATTATGCATAACGCAGAGCGGAATAACCACGCGAAAGGAACGGATGGAGGAGGACGCAGAGCCGGATGGAAAGCCGGATGCGGAACGGAAGCACCTAAGCAGATGGAAGCGATGGCACATCTTGCTAGCTTTACCGCTGGGGCCAGAAACGGAAAGAGCGCGATTGCCAGAGTGGATGCACAGTGGAAGCATAGCGATGCAGCAGCGGAAGCCTAAATGGATGGCCAAGGCGTTTTAATTGCGCATTGCCGGGGAGGATGCATTGTGTAAGCCCTGCGATATAAAGGGAAAGCAGCTCGAGCAGGTCCACCATTCAGAGTTAAGGACCTGCTGCAGACGGATTGACTGCCTTATCTGCCCTGCCTGCATGCCTGCCTGCAAGCCTGCTGCCAGCCTCCCTGCCAGCCATTGCTGTCTGCCTGCCTGCCAGCCTTGCTGCCAGCTTCCCTGCCAGGCTTTGCTGTTTGCCTGTCTTGCCCAGCCTGGCTCGCCAGCCTGGCCTTCCAGCCTCCCTGCAAGCCCAGTCCCTGCCTGCCAAGCCTTCCTGCCAGCCTGGTGCCAGCCAGCCTTCATGCCAGCCTTGGTGGCCTGCCTTCCTGCCAGCCTTCCTGCGCCAGCCTTGGTGCCTGCCTTCCTGCCAGCCCTTGATTTCCTGCCTGCCTGCCAGCCTTCCTGGCCAGCCTTGGTGCCTGGCCTGCCTGGAAGCCTTGATGCCTGCCTGCCTGCCAGCCTTCCTGCCAGCCTTTGGTGCCTGCCTTCCTGCCAGCCTTGGTTCCTGGCCTGCCTGCCAGCCTTCCTGCCAAGCCTTGGTTCCTTGCCAGCCCTCCCCTGCCAGCCAGCAACCCCACAACGCAATGGGGAAGAACAGAAAGCCTCAGCCATCTGCTTGCCAGCCCTTGGCAAGAGGGACAGGGCCACCATCCCGCTCCCGGGCCCTGACTCTGCTTCTGCTGGCTTCTGTTAAGGCACGGCTCACTCCTTCTGGGCTGGAGGCTTCTGCTTGCTTCTGTTTGCTGGGGACTGATGATGCCTGCTTCTGGCGGGTGGTGCTTTCTGCTGAATGCTAACTCTGCTGATGCTGCACCCCAATGGCGCTTCAAGACAAGCACTCCAGCACCAGCCCACCTCCACAGCACCTGGACCCTTCACCCCTGAGACTGAAGCGCCAAGAGGAGTGCCAGAGACTGGGCCTGGCTGGCTACCTGTGGACTTTATTTGGACACTTGACTTGGGTCATTTTTCTTTATAGCTTGTTGTTAATAAAGTCTATCTTTGATTACACAACTTGCCTCATTTTCTTTTTTTTTTTAAATAAAAGTCTTGATGGAAACTTTTTTAGAAATGGTTTAAGCCTTTGCCATGCTGTGGGATGGGTAGGCATTGCAGTGGGTGGGGCAGGGCATACCTTGGGATGGGTAATAGCCTGTGGCATAGAAAAACCTCCCAAGTGCAAGCATAGTGGGACTGTATGGTCCACCCTCCCAGGTGCCACAACCTGATGGCCCTTCATTATCAAATAACAATTTAATCATTGGGAATCCACACAGTCAACATAAAACACAACTCTTTATTAAATGCCCTGTTTCATTGTAGCCCACCAACATACATGGCCCAAACTCATCAGTGTGATGAAGACAGGCTGAGAAGCATCCAATTAAACATCTATCATCCTGTCTTTGCCACTCACCGCTCCAGCTGGGGAGTTGCACCAAGTGTTTCAGGAGTTCTGCTGCTTCTTCCTTCACGTTGAGGCTTCTGTTGGGGCCTGCACATCTCAGTGTCTATCAGGTTTTAGCCCTGGCCTCCATTCCCCCAGGCTCCATGTGCCCATTGCCTTGGTTGGAGGTCCACGGAGCCTGTTCTGCAAGACTGGGTAGCGGAGTGCGCATGAGATCCTCCTCACAGTCTGTGGGTAATGCTGCATGGTGGTGAGAAGTACCCTGGAAGCTGTTGTCAGGAATGCCAAAGGGCGTTCTCCAAACCAACCCGCCTTTGCCCTGACAGCTGTTAGTTGAAGAACTCCTCTCTTTCAACGGGTGAGGCATCTGGAGTGTATGGGCTTCATGAGGTAGGTTGTGAGGGGAGAGGCGTCATCCCCCACAATGAGTATGGGCCACATCTTGCAGTTTCGGTTGGGCAGGGGGTTCTGGATCTTGGGAAGCCACATGATGAGGTTGCATTCCAGCCCCTCCTTTGAGGAACACTGGCGTTGTTATACCTGGCATCTGAAGCTGACCCCGTTTCCCTGAAAGCATCGATGTACATTGAAACTTTTAGTCAGCATCGACCATGGCGAAGAGGGACGCATGCTGAAGAAGCCCCTTGTTAGGAAATAAGTGGACCCCGACTTGGCTGGCGCTTTGCAGGCCACATGCTTGCCATCGATGGCTCCAACGGTGTGTGGGAGGTCCACCTCTGATACCACTGCTCTGCAACTTTCTTTCCAGCCTTCTTCAGTGGTGGGGCACTGTAGGAGGCTCCTCCAGGGTATTCTTCGATGATGGCTTGTACCACTTCTCTGACCACAATGCTGATGGTGTTGTGTGGCACCCTCCAGCCGTACTGCATGCTCCTGTAGGTGATCCCTGAGCCCAGGTGGCGCAGAGTGAGTGCCACCTTGAGCCCAGGGTCCAGGCTGGGCTGGAAGTTGGTGTTTGCCTTGGTCAACCTGGGTGTCAGCCGCTGCACAACTTCGTCAAACATGGCTGGAGGCCATGGAGTTCTGGAATGCACAAGTGTCTTCGTTCCTGAGCTTCCCATTAGCTTGTTGTACAGTCCGTCCCCTGCTCTTCTCCCGATCCATCTTTGGACCCAGATGCTTCTTGGCCGCCTCTTTTTCTTCCCGTAGTAGAGTTCACAGAGCCTGTAGATGGCTTCGCACTGTTGCAGAACGATGGTGTGCTGCCAAAAGGACTTTGTTACGATCCATGGTGGACATGACTGGATGCTGTGGAAGAGCAAGATCCAGATGAAGACTGCAGAGGTCTGCACAGCAGGGCTGCTGGACTGAAAGAGAGATCCAGGTGAGTTGCTCCCCCTTTTTATAGGCAATATAGGTTTTCCCCTATGTGTCCTTTTGCATCCTCTAGGCATCCTCTAGACATCCTTAATATCTGAGATAGGTCCCCTCTGCGGACGTTTTTTCCATTTTAAATGTTTTCTTTGTGAGCTGCATCCGCTTTCATCCTTTCTCCATCCGTTCTGTATCCGTTATGCATCCGTTCCGTGTCCGTTCCGCTTCCTCCCTGCGTCCGTTTACCGCTGGAGTGGATTGAGTTGCACAGATGCGGAACAGATGCCTAGCAGATATAGCGGATGCATAACGGATGCATAACGGATGCCTAGCGGATGCCTAGTGGATGCAGAACGGACGGCATTGGATACATTTTCCGTGCAAAAGTTTTGAGCAGCTCAAAACCCTCTGAGCGGATGAAACGTCAATAGATGGATGTTGACGGATAAAGAGGAAGCAAAACGTATGCAGTGAGTACAAAACGAGCATCACGTTCCAACGGATGGCAAGTGTTTTTCTCCATTTTACATCCTCTTTCCATCCGTTGGTGCAATGTGACAGGGGCTTAAGTGTGAAAAATTGTCGTAAGTCATATTTTTCAGTGCCACTGTAACTTTGAATGGTCATAAATGAACTGTTGTAAGTCAAGGACCACCTGTATCTTTAGTTCCAACTCTTGCTTCTAGTTTTACAATTTCTGATTAGGAATTGTGAATTCTTTTCTTGTTATGAATTGCACGGGACACAAGAGCCAGTTGTCCAGACTGAGAAATTAAAAATCCACAGAGAATAGCCAGGAAATAAGATAGGCAAATAATCTTTCTATTATTATTTATTTTAAAAACTTATTAAAGAATGGATAGATCTCTTGTTTCACATAATTTATTTCAAAATAACACACTTTCAAAATGTTAAGCAATTTGCATATAAAATACCTGCCAACCATAACTGCCTGCATCTTTAATAACCAATCAAATTTTACCCACTTATAGTTTCTTAGGTAACTAATAGGAGTAACTGACTCCTGATAACTAATAGGAGTAACTGGGTACAGAGGAAAGAAATGAATTTAGCAACTGTCTCTATCTAACTATCATATATCCATGCATCCATCCATTCATAATTCTGCAATACTTGACTTTCCCCCCCTTCAGCTTGCTTTGGTGGAATATTCAAAAATGTTAAGATAGGACTGACAAAGGGTGATACCAAACTAAGACAAGTCATCAATAAAACAAAGTCAAAAAAGAAACATGTGGTAATCCATTAAATTGTTCCTAAAAACTCATGTTTTCCATAAAGCTGATGGCTTCAAGCAGCCTTTCATGCAGTGGTGGGATTCAAATTTTTTCACTACTGGTTATGTGGGCATGGTTTGGTGGGCCGGTTTTCTGAACTGCTCAAAATTTCTGCTACCGGTTCTCCAGAACTGGTCAGAACCTGCTGAATACCACCTCTACTTTCATGTTATCCAAATGGATTGGTGTGTAATTTCATTAATCATCAGCAATAATGGACTAATCTAATTCTAGAAATGATACTACTACATTTTACATTTCTCAGTGTTTCCTTCCCTCTCTATCCTCTTTTTCTCTTCCCTGCTGCAAGCCTTTTGTGGAACAGACTGGTCTTTTCCTTAATGTATTTCTAAATGGCTATAATAGTTGCTATATCAACATGCATTCTAGTCTGTATTCACTTATGAGTCACTGGTGATTTCAGGAAAAAAAAAAGGCATTTTTCTTCCATAAGTTATGTCAGTGGAAGAAGAAGTAGCCTGTTTTCTATTTATGAAAACACTCTGTGAAATTAGCAATTATTCTCATGCTGGAGTGGATCGTTATAGTACAATCTATACTAGCAAGCAGGCAAGTCTTAAATGTCACTGCAAGACTGAAAGTAGGTTCCCCCAAACCACTCCTGAGAAGGAGAAAAACAATTTAATTTTGGGGTTTTCCCCCTTCTTCCAAGGTTGTGCAAAGCTCAGAGAATGCTTCTCTTTAACAGCCTCTGAGGAAAGCTCCCCTTTGAAGCTATTCATGAACAGCACACCTCTCCCACCAGTAGAACAAAAGGTGTAGTGTTGCTTCTGTAGCTGCCTATCATTCTGGCATGTCCAGTAGGAAGAAGGAGGTTCTGCTGGAACCTCTTTTGCCTTTTATTAGGAGGCCTAATAAATGATATTAATTTCACAAAGGAATCTTCTTGTCCGCGTTGTGCAATACATTTCATAGAGGCACTATCCATTGGATTTTCCTCTCTATTCTTTTTCTACATCTGTGTCAAACAAAGTTGCTGCCCAGGCCAATGAAATTAGTTCTGATGTTACTACTTTGAATTAACCCCAAGAAGACTGTGTTTTCCGCTTGTAGAATATTTCAGTATTATTATTTTTTTTGGCATGGGGCAACCTAATGTGCATCTATTCAGAAGTGAGTCCCCTGAGAATCCAGTGGCCTATTCCTGGTCAAAAGGTAATATGACTGAGGCCTTTGTAAATAAAATGAAATAACACAAGCAGAATCAGACAGCATTCATTGCATTTGTAGGTTTGTGGAAGTTTCTGAAAAAACAACAACAAAAGTTTCAATCATTGGCTTATAATATATCAATAAAATAACATCAAAAAGATTTGGGCTTCATATTGCTGGCACTGGACTTCACCAAGACTAAGTAGGTCTACAAATCTCCTCTACTTCTAAGCTACTGCTCAAGCAAATAAAAAGCACCTGAGATCTTAGATATGAAGGAAAAATTCAGCTCTAAACTGCAGACAGATAGCATATGCCTGTCAATTTACCATTATCCAGTTGCTGTTGTCCATTTCCTGTAAAAAAAAGACCATGGCTTAACAGGAGGAAGAAAAATTCCCTGTTAATAAAGTGGACCTTGAAACAACATACTTCCCCCTCCCCACAAAAAAATCTTTCTCAACACTTGAGAGGAAGGAAGAAAAATATTAACAATCTATGCGGATTAGCATCAGACCATGTACATCTACTTCTGTTGTTGTTATGGTTGTTGTTTCATAGTAAGATTTTTATTGTCCTGAGAAGTTTGTGACAGATGATAACCAGCAGCCCAAAGCACACCAATCTGTGGGAACATGGTGGGCACACATGTATATGGACCTCATGCCTCACATGAAGAGAGTCTGAATCCATGTGATTAATTCAAGGAGAATATTTTATTGACCAAAGGGGAGCTGTCCAAAGGTGCAGTGTCTAGACAGTAGCATGCTTTCTGTGCATGGCCTAATCTGCTAGAATTGCTGCTCTGGAAGCCTGGACTCCTTTTTTTTTTTTTAAAAAAAAATTCTATTGATTTCTAGGAGCATTTGAAGTAAAAACAGCAAACAGGAAATTCTTTTTTTGTCTCTACTTTGTTTTCACCTAAATGGAATTTGGATTTTATTTGGCTTGCCCTTTCTGTAGGCTTCCCACAGGAAAAAGAGAGTCACTCCTTCTCCTCCCCCTACCTCTAAATTGCAGGTTTCTCTAGAGATATGCAACATCTTATAGCTTGTACAAAGAGGTCTCTCTTCTCTAGCACATATGCTGTGTGTTTTAGTCATAAGACTGACTAAAAGATTTGATAAACTTCAATCAGAATTTCCTCTATCAGATTTTCTGATCCTGTAAACCAATGAATCTCTTTTGCTTCTAGAAAGATAATTTAATTTCTTTTTGTTTTTATTGTTGACGACAAGCCACTTTGGTTGAACATCCAATCCTTATGCCTTTGTGTACAGCATTCAGCATTTTGCTACATGATGTTTTCTGATAGCAGATCAAATGGGGCCAAATCCCAAATTTTACTTTGGGCTTTGTGTTATTTAACAAAGGTTTGCAGGCGTAAAGGAGGAATATCTTCTCAGCAATAATAGAACTGAAGGCAAATAGAATAGGCAAGGGCAAACCCAGAGAACAGTCAAATCCTGTTGACAAAGTTCATACCTGTGTTTTCTAGTTGGGATTTTCTGTTATATAACAAGTAGTTATCTAAGTAAAATGAGGCCTAAGTCACTGAGGGAACTACTGCATTTATTTTTTGAATGCTGTTAATCTCCTTGGATGAACAACCAGTGGTTGCATCTAGAAATGAAGATTTTAGACTCTCATGGAGACCGAATAATTGATAAGACTAAAATGGACTGAGAAATAGATGAACTTAAGAGTAATTTGGTAAAATCCAAATTGTTTGATTTTGATTTGTCAATTAGTGTTGAAAAACTCACCTAGCTTTTTAAAGCAAGGATTTATTTTATTTCATTTGATTTTTTTTAACTATGATCATAACAATTTTTAACAAGTAAATAGCTTAAAAGGATAGTTGATCTATCATATGTCTGCCTCTTGTAACATTTAGCTTAGGTGTTCAGAATGTGGAGGTATGCAGGGAAACAGTGATAGGGAAGAGGCATATTTATAAAGAATTTGTATGAGAACAGTTTGACCCAAATGCAAGTTACTAAAATAGACTATATTAGCCAGAATGAGCCACAACGCATGCATGCAATCAGTGTGAACTTTGTGAAGATGTCACATCCTGCATATTTATTCTAGAATCTTTGCTTGGCTTAATTCAAGAGAAACATTTTACTTACCTAAGGAAATAAATGCAAATCACTTATAAACACTGTTTTTTAGCATGAGACCAAACACTATCTTTAAAAAATCATATGTCTGATTTCTACTAGATATTCTACATATTTTTTTAAATTGTATCTGCATAGAGCAGGCCCAAAATTATCTTTTTTTCTTTTGGATTATTTTTCAACATAATCAATCTTTCTGGTTTTCTTTTGGATTATTTTTCAACATAATCAATCTTTCTGGTTAACTAAGGTGACATCCAGTAGAATAGCATGCAGAGAATTAGGGGAAGAGTTAAGCACATTATCAACTTAAAGTTGTTGTGTTCCCACAAGTAATCTAAATCCAACCACTCTTGAATTCTGTTGACCCTTATCTGGTACCAATTTAGTACTGAACTTTAATTGACTATATTCTTGTATTATGGGATGGAGCAAACAATCTTTGAACTGCAATTTATCATCGCGATCCTTTGTACCTGACATTAATCTAATCAATTAAAATTTAATACTAATATGACTCTAGATAAGAGTCAACAGAATTCAAGAGGGGTTGGACTTGGACTGTTTGTGGGAATACAAACTGATGATGCATTTAACATGATCAGCTCCTGCTTTTTAGATGATGTATGTTGCTGGCCAGGGTGATTGCTAGTTAGATTCCAAACACTGAACACAAAGGAAGACACTGGGATGCTTATAAATAGTAAAGTTCTATTAAAATAATTTCCTATATTTACAATGTTGGAGAACACTGGGGAATATAATTAGAGTAATGATGCATTAGGGATGAAATGATGCTGGGGCTTTGAACACATTTATATTTACTTTTGTTTTATTGAAATTAAATGAAAAAATAGGATGACAGTGAGATCCACAGTATATCAAGAGAAAGTAATGACCAGATTCTACCAAATGAGTATCTTGCCTTATCTCTCCTGAGGCCTCTAGTGAGTGAAGGGACAGAAATTCCTGCAAATAAGAATGCAGAGTATCTGGATTTGACCAACCCTTGCACTTGGAGCATGAACTCTCTTCATTAAATACAGTCAAAGGGCAGTAAACTATGAGATGCTCTCCTGACTCAGTAATAGCATTTAGAACAACTCTAAAAGCCCTTTGCATGGGAAACCTTATTAAATCTTCCCTTTATCACCTTTGAAGGCAAAGCATTAAATCTTGTGAGTGTGAGCATTCTTTTGTGATCTGTAGTGTTGTAAATATACCTGGGGGTCTCAAAAGGGTTATAGAAGAGGCCCTTGAGGCAACAGAGAAGAATTTTACATTGTATATATCCAGACTAAAGTCTTTCCATTTAACCTTATGAACAGGTTCATCTGAAAATAAACAATATTAATAATGGAACAGAAGGCCACAAAAGGGAATGTCTTTGACAATAGATTCCCATCAACATTACCAACAGAATTAAAGTTACAATCAAGTCAGCTAAGCCAGATACTCACACCTACATATCAGGGCTTGTCTCAATTATTATTTTAGGTGATAGAGTCAGATTTAGGGTGCTAAACAAGAGCATCCTGGACTCTATCCATGGACTTGCAGGAGAATAAATTCTGACTAAATCATTTCAAAGTGTGACAGCTCAGAATAAGTGTGAAGTTGAGCACTGAACAGTAAAAGTCTCAGTACTTTTGCATTAAGTCATTTGATTGCAGCAGAAACCAAAATATTCCCATTGCAGACTTTTGAGCCTACACTATGACTTACAAATTTGATGCTTGCAGAAGGTAGAGGACTAGAAGTGAATGCCTAAGTATTTAAACTTTTTTACCTGCTCAATATGGAAACTATTAATTTCTCTCTTCGACTGGCAGCATGAGTGAAGAAGCATACATTCATTTGCAATGATTTATTTCCAACCCCTTGGCTTGGTAGAAAAGCTTGGAAGGAACCACAAAGGCCAACATGTGTCAAAGAAAGAATCAGTATATTGTCAGCGTAAAGAAGCATGGAAATTAATCTAAAGTTTGAAGGAGAAGCATGAAATACACATTTTGAAAGAACCAGTACAATTCACATTAACATAGAAGGGAAATAGGAAAGCAATAAGAATACAAATTTGCTTAGCCACTTTTTGCATTGGGAATTGTGGTGTGCGATTGACACTCATAGAATCACATTTGATTTGCATAAATATATCTTCATAGAGATCATCAATAGCACAGTAAACAGTGGTCAGTTTTAGGAGGAGGCTGATTTCTACCATAACTGTTCATGACATTTCAAGTTGAAAACCACCTTCAAAATAACGAAGGTAGTATAGCAGATCCCTCACGCCATCTACAATATTATCCTGCCAATACTGACAGCTGATGCCTTCATTAAAAATTACAAGCAGGTTCTTCCATAGATCTTTCCCTGAGTTGTCCAATCAACTTCATATAAAAACACCTGTCATATGATTTGCTTACTATACCTAATAGTCTGATTAATCAACAGTTAGCTGCATTAGACATGTAAAAAAATTGGGATAGTTATAGAGATTTTTCACTCCTTAGGCATCTAGATAGATTGATCTATGTGAGTGAATATCAAGGCCAACACAGGCACCATCATTCTGAATACAGTTTAAGGCCTCCTGCTGGAATCAGATCAACAGTCACAGCTTTGTCATTGTTTAATTGGGGGTTGGACTATGATAGAATGCCTAATAGAACTTGGGAAAGGAGCAGAGGAGAAAAGAATCAGGGCCATTACAAAATGGATTCTTGAGTCCAAGATAGTAGAGAAGCATGAAAAAGAAACACACAATCACTCTGTCTTAAGTCCCTCTTTCTTTTCCTTTCTTCTTTTTCTTTCTTTGTGCATGTCTGACTTTGCTTTTTTTAATGTTTTTTTTCCTAACTCCTATATTTCCCTTTTTTATATTTTACCCCTTGCTGAATTTTTTTTTAAAAACATACAAGGTGTGAGTTGTGTGGGATAACTACTTTTGTAGGCTTTCAAGCGTCTATTACATCACATTATCCTTTCAGCAATAAAGATCTTTCAAGAAATACAAATAGATTTCATTTCCTGAGCTAATACACATTGCAGGGTTTGACAGAATCTTTGAAACAGGGGGCAATTGGAAAGAAGATAATTTGATACCTGATAGGGAACTGGTATCTTGGTAATAACAACAATAAGCAATTAATTCAGACCACAGGGTGGGGCAAACATTTGTCTAGCAGAATTGTAAACCAGCTGCCAAAAAGCAGCATCATTGTTCTTTCAGTCTGCTCACAGCAATATTTCACAGTTTGTCCTCTGTCATATCAATTTCTTTTTTAAGAGAAAGCTTTGCATTCTGCTTTCAGGGCATAAGAGAGCTTATAGAAGTTATGTTCATTTTTTATGTTTGCTTATTCTGAATATACCGACTAAGTTAGGGTTAACTGAAATATATTCTTCATTAAACCAGGTTTCCAAAATTTGTTGGATGAGACTATGTTCATGCACATATTTCAGCAAAAAGTGAGCAATATTTAAAAATTGCTACAAAGATTGCCCAGTATTTCTGCAACCTGCTGTGAAAATTGTGTGCCACACAAAAGTGTGATATGGGGAGGAGCTGCCAGTTGCAAGTAAAAGAAAGAAGAGATCCAATATCCACAATATAGGCTTGCCAATTTAGTGCATCCATACTTGGCTGCTCAGACCAGGGATAGAACTGTAAGCACAGCACAGCAAGCCCTTTAATCATTTTTGAATAATCATTTGGAGGGGTGCTAAGTGAAATTCTTCACAATGGTGCTTTATATGCCAGTGGTACTTCTGCTCATTAATTCAGGGGAAAACAATCTGGGAGCTTGCTGCAATGGTTACTTCTGATTCACTAAAACTGCTTCAGTGAGACCTATTACAGGAATATTTTTCTATCTTCAAATTATCTCCAAGGTACCATTCCTCCATTTGTTTTCACTGAGCAAATCTCAAGCTCACCTGGAGCAAAACTCTTGGTTAGACAGTGATATATGTGATATATGACTGAGAAGAACCTTCTCCAATTGAAATGCAATAGAACTTTCTTTTCCTTTCTTTAGGGCAGAGGAAGAAAACAACCTTGTTACTCCATGATTTGCCAGGGGCTTGTCTAAAATGCAGATTAACATAAGACCAACAACCAAGAAGTAAACATTACCCCAATCACGGAACTGCCAATAGTAGACAACCCCAAAAAGCAAAACCATATGCACCAACACTGAGAGAAACAAACTACTAGAATATAAAATGAGAGCAAAGCTCATTCTCTATCAGCATTGATGATGTCACCTAATTTGGGTAATGAAACATCTGCAAGCAAACAACCAAGCTCAGAATGCACTAAAGACCCTTCATTGTCCAAAATATGTCCTTCACAGGATGAAGCCACAAAGGTGCAAGAGTCACAGAAGTGCCATATTGTTCTTGTTTTTAGTAGCTTTATATAGTACCTGTAAGCCAACATGATTCTCTTATTATATTGCTCTGCCCTAGTCCAGCAGGGTTGAATCATTTGTTCTTTTGTATGCAGAAGCAATGATCACATTAATCTTATTCAAGGGTTTATTCTGAGGCTGTATAAAAAATAGGATATGATATAACAATGAATATTCAAGACTACAATAAAATAAAGAAAAACCTTAGTCTTTTCGGCCAGTCATGCAACTCCCAAAAGATGGAAGTAAGTGGATCCCTTTAAAACCAACAAATATACCATAGCCTCCCAGATAAGACTGAAATTCAGTCACATGGACTGCTTTAACTTGCTTAACTTGCTCCTGAACCATCATTATTCACACCTGTTTTTGATGCTGTCATCTCTCTGGGATTTGCCAAGGACATATCTTTCTTAGTTTATATTCGGAATGCCTTGCCTATTTCAAACAAAAAGATATCTGTGTTAAAAGACTATTTTTATACTTTATACAATGAGACCATCTCAAATGTTTAGATTAGGCATGAAAAAGATCACTTTACTCCACCTAAATGTCCAACCAAAACCAGCATAAAACAAGGTATGACCCAAGTATAATCCCTTAGGGACCAAAATAAATGCTTAATTGTTCTATGCACATAGGAGAGATACCTATCACTATATAATTCCTTCTCCCCATCTTCTGTAAAACCACTAGCAGCACACTCACTTTCTTGCCAACTCCTGTACAAATAATCAAACTATGGAAGCAATATTAAGTCCAAGTTTGTTCCTTTTTCTTGGTCAAGAATATAAAGGATCTATCCCTTGTGGAACTAAATTTATGAAAATAGCTTCAGAGAAAAATGGCTACCAAGTTATAAATATCAAACAAACCATGGCAGGAGCTATAATAAAAAGCCAATATATATTCATTAAGGACAGTCTCAGCTTGAGCAGTATCAATATTACATTTTGTGTGTGTGTGTGTGTGTCTTTTCTTAAATTAAAGCTCTTAGTTTCTTTTTAGAAGAGTATGTCGGTAGTTGATTTTTCTATAGTTCACTAAAGGAATATCCTTCAACATCATTGAGATCTACCTTAAATAACTCAAACATGTTACATCACACGAAACTTGAGATCTTAAGTTCAATAACTGCAGAATTGCTACAGTTAATACTTCTCACCTGTCGAATACCCATTGTCCTTGTAAATCTGCAATATTTTACATTATTTAAACATTTCCTAGACTTTTTGTACCATTACACACTAAGAATGGGAATCAAATATTTATACTAGTACTAGGCAGTTTGGGATTATTCCAAATCTATTCCATGTTCTTATTTTTTAAAGAAATTATATAAACATTTTAAAAACCTGCTTGTATTTATTTTAAAAAATCATTACTGCATTTATAGCCTATGTTCCCTTTTTGAGAGCTTAAAACAATAAAGAAACTCTCCTCCAATTTTATCCTAGCCAAAGCAACCCTGTGAAGATGGGCTGAAAAGGGGACAAATGGACCATGGTCACCTGATGTGCTCTTTGCCCAAGGAAGAACTTGAAACAAGGTTTTCCAAGGCATTCCCCATCACCTGTATTTCCCCCCTCCCTTTTCAAGTGCATCAGTTTCTTGGAGATCACCTGGACAAGTACCTACAGATGTTTTGGCAAGGATTTTAAGAATGGTTTGCCATTGCCTCCTTCTTAAGGCTGAGAGATGGCTGACCCAAGATCATCCATCTGGCTTTGTGTCCAAGATGGGAGTAGAATTTACAATCTCCCCTTTCTAGTCTGATGCCTTAACCATGATACAAAACTGGCTCTCAAAGTAATCTATTATGCCACACCAAGTCTTAGCAGTCAACTGGACTGGTTGTTTATAATTTCTCTAATGTATGGAGTTTTGTTCCCACTTTCTAATATATTGAAATATATTGGATACACTAGATCAAAGATTAAAAAAAGAAAAGAAAAAAGAAAAACCCTTATTTCCTTTCCTTTTCTTAATACTAATTTCACCAAAGTGAACTATTTGCTAAACATCCTAATTTTCTAAATAATTATTCAATTGTAAAGTTACTGAAGTATCTTAGCATTGTATTTAGTGCCACAACCTCATGGTGGAAGATGAAATTCAAAAGATCAAAGACTCACCATAACCTCACAAACATTTTTTTTAATGCTAAAGAGGCATAAAAGTGCTTTCAGTTCAAGTTTGGCACAATTTCTATATGGGCCCCAGTTGGATTGATGTCCTTCCCTTGCTCCTTTGGAAAGGATTCAGAATCAATTGCTTGGGACCTCTCTTCTAAGTCCCATGCTGCATTTTTAACACATTGCAAGGCTATATTGCAAGGCTGAGATCAGTAAGATCAAATTTAGAGCCTGGATATACAATTTCATACATTAGACTGAACTGTTCTTGTTTCCAGTGGCTCTAATCTCCTGGGTCCTTTCTGATATGTATATATTTTCTTTTTGTGCCAGTGTAATAATACTTACAAAACCAGAACTTTGGGTCTAAGTCCCAAGGAAAATGACGAGGCAGTTGAGGCAAGCAAGCAACATTTTAAGGACATTGCTATTCAGTCAGGTCTGATATCCCTTCCTGGTTTTTGTATAGATTTAAGTTCACCCTTTTCATTCAATATTTCACCATATCTAACTGTTTGTTCTTTTTTGTATATTATAAGATGAGAAGATGCTTCAATAGTCGATAGCCAGACTGGCATTTTCAGATAACATTGTCTTTTAATCTTCTCCCAGTTTAACCACAGAGACTCCCGTATATAATGTCTTCTAAAGTACCCCTGTGTTTTCGTTCCTTTATACCATAAAAAAGCATGCCACCCCAACAACAGATCATGTTCTTCTAATGTTAACAATCTAGTATTTCTTAATGTTATCCATTCCTTAACCCACATCAAATTTGTAGCTTGGTAGCACAACTACCAATTAAGCAAACCAAATCCTCCTCTTATTCTAGCATCTTGCAAAAGTTTTAACTTTATTCTCACTTTCTTTCCTTNTATTCTCGCTTTCTTACCTTGCCATATATATTTCAACACAGTTTTATTTAAATCTTCAAAATAGTCTTTTCCAAGCCGAATTGGAATTGTTTAAAACAAATATAAAGTTCTGGGTAATATATTCATCTTGATTGTTGATATTCTCCTTATTAATGATAGTTGTAAATTTTCCCATTTCACCAAATCTAGCGCTATCTGCTGTTTAAGTTTGATATAATTATTCTCTTTTCGTGTATTGCATAATGCTGTATTAATGAGTTTCCTTCATCCCCAAATCATAGTCATTGAAGAAGATGATGAAAACTAAAGCAGTGACATTATGTACTGTGGTATATTTTAGATTATTAGTTATTATGGTCAATAACTGTTATGGTTAAAGAATAGCTAGGAATCTAATTTCCAGAAAATGTGGTTTTAGCCTCAAAGATGAGCAAAGGGCTTTTAAGGAAAGAATGCACTATAGAAGCTTTGTTTTTATTTATTAAACTTATTGATATTAACCATTAGTTACAAAAGTTTTAAAATAAAGATGAACAAGCTTACTTCCTTCTAGAATATAAGCAACGTCCTACTGTATCCAACTGTAGCGTATTAAGTCCAGCAGTCTCTTTTCATAGGGGTCCCCCATTGTGCAAGGAAACCCATTATATTCCAGCAGGTGGCCTTCAGAGGCAGTTACACTGCCATCAAAGCTAATCACTATTATCCCCCAGATTTCCCTGAATTGGCCCAACACTTTTTTGAAGCCAGCCAAGCTGGCAGCCAGCACCACATCTTGTGGTAACTATCATCACCATTACGTGCTAAAGATAATGCATAGGATTTTAAATTCTCTTGCTGCACCACTTATGTTGACCTATTCTCTTTTGTAAAATATGGTTTTTACCAGTTGATTGTGTTTTGGAGCAAGGCTGAACTAACTACTTTATGCTTATAGGTGAGACCATTGCACAGCTCACAGACATTGCAACCTTGGATCGTCCAGAATCTGATGGCCAGATAACAATTTTTACAGACAAAACAGGAGTGATAAAGGCTGCAAGGCTCTTGCTTTCCTCAGTTACAAAAGTATTGGTTTTGGCTGACATAATAATTATTAAGCAAATTATAGCTTCTAGAAACAAGGTAATTATGATTTTATGAACAGTGATTGCATACAGTTTTATATTATATATTATGGAAGTGATAATTTAATATTTTTAACTGGCATTGGAGTTCAGTCCAAGGTCATTGTATGTGTGTGTTTGTCTTTGTGCATGTACATACATTTTCTTATTAATAGGAAACCTAAGTGTTAAACTTTAGCCAGATAATACATTATAGATATGTATAGCCATTACGGGAGCAATAAATAAGCCATTCATCCAGTGATACATGAAGTTAAACTGCATTGTGTATTGAAAGAGTACATAAATCTTGACTTTATGGGCCATGCAGAATTGCTTACATCTTAAAATAGAAAACAAGAACTGATTTTGAGAAATTCTAAATTTGTCTTGTCAGTGATCTATCATTCATGGTTTCTTTTCAACATATTTGACAGGTCCTTATGACAATGGAACAATTAGAGAAAGTGAGCAGTTTTCAAGAATTTGTGCAAATGTTCAGTCAATTTGGAAATGAAATGGTGGAATTTGCCCATTTAACTGGAGAGCGACAAAATGTAAGTGCTACATAAAAGTATCTGTTCAATGTTTTGTAGAAAACATTACAAAAATTACTTCATTCTCAATTCTGGCTCCTTCAGAAAAAATAGTCACCTGGTTAAAAACTTACAATTGGTGTTTATAATGTGTGCATCCAACCTGCAATTTATTAAGTATTGTAAGACATAAAAGTACTTTGGATCAGTGAGATCCCATCTGAGCTGTCACAGTAAAAGGCAGAATACCACTGACTTTAGTAATACTAGGGACTTTTAAGTCTCAGCATCTGTTCTAATTGAGTCACAGCAGCAGTGTTTCCTTCCAACTGTGAAGTACTGGCAATCTTGGATGACCCAACATTTGCAAAAGTACGAAAGGAAAAAAAGCAGAAATACGCTGGGAAACTGCCATCGTTAAATAAAAAACAAAACATCCACAATAGCCTGAGTAGTATCAAATGCTGATGGTCACATCAGTGGGAAAATGTTCATAAATAGATTGCGGGATCAGCAGAAATTCTTCCTCAGCATGTAGACCATAGCGAGAAGTCTGCAAGTAGCTTCCCACTTGAGCACCTAAGACTGCCTGCCAGAATTTGCCAGCAAATTACTATACTGAAGAAAAGCACCTTGATTTTTGTGGCAAAATGAAATGTTTCTGACAGGCATGTTACTTAAGCAAAGAGAAAGCTCCCGCATCTAGTTCTAAAAAGGTGGGGAAATGATGTTCCAGATCTTTTGGACATACATTGTTGCCTTGCCCTCTGCTGCTATCTACCCTGAAGAAAGTGGTAGAAAAGTATGGTTACTTTTCCTGCTCCTGGTCTAGACTAGCGAACAGTTCCTTTAATTGTTCTACACCAGCAGACAGCTCCTTTAATTCTGTTGCAACAAAATATATTTTATGAATAAATTGTTAAATCTTTTGAATTTGTTGTCTGTATTTTGTAAAAGAAAATGCTTGTGTTATATCTGTGGAATGTTTTATTTTATTAAATCAAAGAAATGAGACATGTCTCCTTTACTGACTGAAGTTAATTTAGCTGTCATTCTCACGTTATTTGGAATTCTAAGAATTAGGCAAAATTAACATCTTGGGGAATATCTTATTTTGTGGCCGGCCGCGCTCTCCCACCATCTGCTTGCCCGCGATTGCAATGGCTTACAGGGCTCCCCAAGGCAGACACATTTTTCGCTCACGTGGATAAATGATGGAGACTTGAAGCTTTATCTGCTTGCAAATGGGAAGCTTTGAAACAGAGCTAAGGATCTCCTGTCTCCCCACCCCACCCCGTGCCTCTGCTGTGCACTTTTTGCCCAGAGGGAGACGAAGCTTTGCCTGCTGGCAAATGAGAGGTTCGAGTCTCTGCCATTTCTGTCTGGGCGAAAAGTGTTTGGGTGCCTATGGGGCACTTGGGAACAGAGCATGAAATCCACATGAATCTAATAGTTCAGAAGCAACAGAAAAGCTGCCTATATTTTTCTCCACACATTGTCAGGCGTCTTGTCTTTTTTTATAAATAGTTAAGAGGTATGACATGCTTTGATTTTTAGTAATTGTCCTGTACTTCCCTTTGTCAAGAATTATTCGTATCGATTAAGAGGTTTTGCTTTTCTTTCCTTAGGATCTGAAAGATGAAAAGAAGAAAGCTAAAATGGCAGCTGCTAGATCTATTCTTGAGAAATGTACCATGATGCTTCTCACTGCTTCCAAGGTAACTAATTTTTTCTGTTTGTTATCAGCAAAGCAAAAGATTTGAGAGCTGCTCTCTGGAACACATGTGGACAGCATTGATTAAAATCACATCAGTCAACTTGTTTAGAGACTAGAAAGCTTTCTGAGGGACACCAGAGGAAATGTTGACAAATGCAGTGACTGATTCACTGATGAAACTGATACACACACACACACATTAATGGGATTCACCTTGGTAAATAGCACAGAAAGATCCAAATAGTGTTGATGTATTTTTATTTACCTGCTTGCTTATTGTTTCTCCTCCCCCCCCCCAAAAAAAAATTATTGATTTTTTTTTTTAGACCTGTTTAAGGCATCCTGATTGTGAATCTGCCCGTGTTAACAAAGGAGCAGTGTTCCACAGAATGAGAATAGCTTTGGAACAGGTTATAGAGATTGTAGCAGACACTCGGCCCAATGGAGAAAATGAATCAGGCCCAATGAGCATTTATACTGGCATCAAGGAATTCAAGGTAGGATTCAGATGAGGCTTTTTGGAGACTATTTCTAGATGGAACATTTCATTGGTTTAGATCAGTGGTGGGATTAAAAGATTTTTACTACCGGTTCGATGGATATGGCTTGGTGGGTGCATTTTGTGCGCGTGCATATACTTTGTGTGTGCTGTGTACCAAATGCGCACTTTGTGCAGGAACAGAGGCATTCCAACTCACCTCCTGCAAGCCTGCACTCTTCCTGTCACTTCAGCAGTTGCTGCATAGCATTCTGCTATGCCACGCAAAGCAGCTGTACTTCAAAAGCATGGAATAAAATTCGGTCTCTGCTGCTCATCGGCATTACCGGCTTGGCAGAACCGGGCAGAACTGGTAGAATGCCACCACTGGTTTAGATTTGAACTTTCAAGTGATTTTCAAATATGTTCAAGACTTTACAGTGCATTTTGTTCATAATATGTCCAGGATTTTATGAACTAAAAACTGCCTGTATATGTATGTTTGAAATATGATACTTCCTAGAGTGTCTGTATCTTGGTGGAGGTGGTTCACTAAAAAAGTAGATAATGTTGGATACAACTAAGACTACTAGATAGTTGACCCAATTTGCTGAAATGTAGTCATAACTCCAACCCAATATGCTGGTAACTTCTAATTTGGATTAAAAATGGCAAAACTATATTCAGGTAGTCTTTGACTGACAACCACAATTGAGCCCAAAACCTCTG
Organism: Laticauda laticaudata; assembly: GCA_004320025.1. NCBI lineage: Eukaryota > Metazoa > Chordata > Lepidosauria > Squamata > Elapidae > Laticauda > Laticauda laticaudata. The sequence goes on from BHFT01041222.1 coordinate 27,253, forward strand.
TGGTTAAGTGAGATATTTGTTTAGTGAGTTTTGCACCAATTAACATTCTTTCTTGTCACAGTTGTTAAGTGAATTCCTGCAATTAATAAGTTAGGAACATAGCAAGTGTGAAAAATGGTGATAAGGCACTTTATTCAGTGCCATTGTAATTTTGAGTGGTCAACTAAATGAACCATTATAAGTCAAGGACTACTTGTAATAAGTATTACTATAGACCTAACACATGCCATCTGGATGGCTTTTCCATAATATAATCTTAGTATTATATCTCACAGGAGCACTATGATTATTTTTCTTGCAATTTTGCCTGTTTCAACTCAACTTTTGAGGGGAGGTGGGTATATGAAAACTTGACAGATCCCCTGGAAAGTGCTTTGCATAAATATCATCTGGTAAATTTCCTGTTCATATCAGCCATTTTACATAGATGGTTGTGTGTAGGTTATTGCCATGTGGGAAATGAAATTATCTCACTGAAGTCCATTATCCTTTCTATATTCTGAATGCAGCAGGATGTGGGTGTTCTCTGACCCATGTGTAAGACATGGGTCCTATTTATAAAATTTTAAAGATTTACATTTTTCTACTGCTGCTCTAATTGTAAACTGTAGTAGAAATAAATATGTATATGTATTTTGAGGCTGGGAAACTTGATGTCTTCCAAATCTTTTGAACCCCGACTCATCATAGTTCCAATCAGCAGTTACCCCAAACATTGGCAAGACACCAAATTAACTGTCTCTGATGCGTGAATCTCAATCGTGAGATGTGTATAGTCAGCATAAAGACATTGAGGTGCCATCTTAAATTCAATTAAAAGATTTTAAGCAATAGTTTAGGATGGAATACATATTAACAACAATTAGATCTATTACAGGTGGGAGGCTGAGAATGTGTGGCTTGTTTTAGGTCTGTGATGGGCAGGGGTGGAATGCTACTGGTTCTACCTGGCTCTATAGAACTGGTAGCTCTGGAGAGCAACAGACACAGAACTGGTTCTGTGTCTGCTGCTGTTTGGCCCACCCCCCCACCCGGACTGTTAACTGACCTTTATTTCCTGATTTTTCAACCTCAACTGCTTTGCACGGCACAGCTAAGGTTGAAAAAGCAGCAAAAAAGTGGTTTTTCAAATGCTGCACACCCATGCACAGTGCTTATCAGCTGTCCAGGCAGTACAGCTGATCGTGTATTATACGCACGCACAGCAAAACGTAATTACCGAACCAATAGTAACACCAGTTGAATCCCATCCCTGGTGATGGGGATATGCACGGAAGCACAGGGTGGGGTGCATGTGTTGAGGGATGTGCACACATGCATGGGGGCGTGGATGTGCATGCATGCATGGGGACGTGCATGTGTATTGTATTTTGGGGATGTGCACACTCTTTGGGCACTTGGTGCTGAAAAGGTTAGCCATCACTGTTTTAGTTCAAGTGATGGAAGGGAGCTTTGATTCTAAACCTTTCTCCTAACTGCTGGCATACTGTAACTGTGCTGGTATTTCAGTCTTTTTTGCTTTTTTTAGTATATCACGTATCCCTTTCCTCTCTTTTCAGAATAAAGTGGAAGGTCTGCGAGAAAACCTTTATCTTCTGCCAAAGGAGAATCTTATAGCATTGCTGCGTCTTGTCCTTGAACTCACAGAAGATTTTACTGATTCTGCTTATACAAGCCATGAAACACGGGGACGCATCTTGGAGCTCTCCAAGCAAGCAAAGATGGAATTGGAGCAGTTGGTATCAGCCTGGATCAATGCTGTAAGAAACACTTTTTTCTCAGTTGGTTTTAGAATAATACCGATACTAAATCAGCTTATACACTCTACATAATAATGTGTATCATCCCTGTATTGCAGATTCTATGGAGTAATCTACCCATGCCATTTAAAACCGGATTTTACAAATGTTTACCTAAATCAGAACAAAAATTTCAATATAATTCCTTTTATAAATGCAACTTTTCTCCTATCATAAATAGTCAGATTCAGAAAAAGATATATATAGTACATATTTGTCCTCTGCTATGCTACTATTGTTTACTGTTGTAATTTATCCTCCAGTGATCCTTATAGAGAGTGGGACAATAGTACCTACTACTCTCAGCTAATATGGGCAATGTGAAAACGTTCAACCCAATACATGTGGAGAACTAAAGATTTAAATTTTCTCAAAATGTAGGGAAGAAATTGAAATCATGTAGAACTGAAATAGAGGTGAGCCTTCAGATTAAAATTGGGAACAAAATTGTCATTGGTAAGCTCAGTGGTTATAAAGTGTTCTGCCACATGACCATTTCAGTTCACCGCAACAGTTCTTGCAGTCCCAGTTTTCATTGTTAAGCAGTGACCACATGGGTCAGTAAATAAGCTGATAGCTGACTGGGAAGCCAGTAGGGAACATTAGAAATTGTGATCATATGACTGTGGCTCATTATGATGCCATAATTGTGATCAGGGCACCAAACACCTAGATAACAAACATGACCATGAAAACACTACAATAGCTAAAACTCTGTTATAAATACTATTTGTTAAGTGCCATCACTAGTTTGAATGGTTGCTGAACAATAGTTCATAACCTACCTGTATATGCAGTATTGCTTAACAAATCTTTTTATTGACTTTACAACATGCTATACATTAGAGCAGTATATCTTTCTGTATGCCATCTGTAAAGCCACAATTTACAAATTACAATGGTTGGCATCACATGTTTCCCTAAGTTAAAGTATGCTTCATTTGGTTTTGGTTAGTATGATGTATGAACACAACTATTATGGTTTGGAAAACTATGTAAGCAAACACTGGATTAGTGTGATGCATTAATCCAGCTAAACTTGCAAGCAACAGGTTTGTCATAGTAATAATATATTTCAGAACAAATTTTGCTAAATAGGAACAGAATTGATTATTCTGATTAATTATTCATATGGAAATTTATTGAGTTCTTATATTGCACTAAACCATAAATTGCTTTGATTTTACCTTAGCATATTGTTCAGCACATTGTGTAAATCAGTCAATTGTTTCAGTGAAGTTCAGTGAGCCTTTCTTCCAGATAAAATTACTGTTTTATTTTAATATTTAAAAGAGCAAATGGCTTAAAGTAATGAATTTATGGAATTTGAAATTATTTTTCTTAAGCAAAATCAGAAGAAAAGAGATGTCACAGAGGACTTGGAAATATCCATTCTAAAAACATGCCAGTGCATGAATGAGCTTCAAAGAGAGGTAAGTTAGAACTCAGTATAATCTGGAATATATTTTAGAGTTATGATTCCTCAAAATGAATTATTATAATCTCAGTAGAGATATAACGATATAACAGTGTTTCCAGCTGTCTGACTTTGCCATTTAACCAGCAGGTTGTTTTGAGTAGAAGTCTGTTGACATAATTTTCATGCGGGAATACAAATGTTTGGTATTATTTCAGAATCTACCTGCCTTGTATTCATAACAGTTCACTTTTAATACTCAAGTTTATGAGCTGCATAGATGTGGGTAGTGTATCAGCCTTTGCTGTGGCCTTCAGAGTCCCTCCGACCTTGATTGCTACAAACTGATGGTATGGTTTCCTTCCAAGACTGAAAGAAATAGAAAATTCTCAAAAAAGGGATATAACAATTCACAAGAAAAGAACATTTCTCAAAGATTACTCTTAAAATCGCTTTTATTCACAGAGAGAACTTCACCAACAAAGAGACATTAGTGAGTGGGTGTGTCAAGTGATGAAAACAAGGTTGCAATTGAAACTCTGTCCCTTTTGTACATTTATCACATTTTGACAAAAGCATTGGATCTTGCAGATGTCTTTGTTCCTAGCAAGTTTAATTTTTGTTGAAGACCCTGAGATTTGAACATAATAATCTCTATATGCAAAGAATGTATTCTTCTACTGAGCAACAGTCTCTTCCCAAACTATACATGACTGGGCATGTTTAAGAAAAGAGCAAAAGCAGAGAAGCAATTTAGCCTTACAGTCCTTAGAGTACAACAGTTGCATTACCCACCATTGTTGTTTCTAAGGCTGGTTGTGGAAATGGAAATCCTCTGAATTTCTATGGAAATCCTCTGAATTTGTCTTATAAGTCTCTTATAAGTCTAATTTTCCACCTATTTAACATACTTTTGGTTTTATTTCAGATTACTTAATTCCCTCCTGGAAGGGAGAGCGAAGATAAAGTAGAGGTTATCTTTTCTTAATCCTCTTCTTGCTTCTGGCAGATTGGTTATTTGTACCATGTTTCTCCACAAAACGGCCTCCACCAAAAGGAAGGCCCAGCATATTTTATGGGCATAAAATCAAATTAAGCCCCTCCCCGCAAATTGACCATATTAAACATGCAAAATGGGGAATGGGGGGGGTTTGCCGTTGGAAAGTACTTTTGTTGCATACCCAGATATGGTGCCGTCTGCATTGACTTTGGCGTTGGTGGGGCACTTCGTATCAGGAGACCTTCCTCCACTGTTGCTTTCTTTTCTCCCTTGCTGCCACGGCATTTAGAGCAACGCCATGGCATTTGGCGCAGCCATGTGCAGCCAGCCAGGCTCCTCCCTGCAATCAGAGCTTGGCGGAGACACTCGGCTTCAGGCGCTCCTGTCACCACCTTCCCTTCGCCTTCAAAGGCAAAGCCAATTCTTTTCATCCAACTATCGGTACGACAAAGCCTCCTCTGCCCGAGAGGGCAGCCCAACCCTATGTGGGGAGGCGAATCTCCCAGGGCCGCAGCGCAGGATCGCCCCCCCCTGGAAAAAGCACCCAGCTGCCATCCCTGCCTGGCGTTGGGCAGAGCGCGAAGAGCTTCACCTGGGGCGTCCAGCGCAGCTGACAGGCAGGCCCTCCTGCCCGACAACAGAGCTCTCACCAAGGCAGCGAGCGCATCCCCGCCGGACCCTCCACTCATTCCGCCAGGCCCATGCCAGAGCCGTGCAGACTGGGCAGAGCCGGGAAAGCAAGCTGCGGGTGCGTGCCCACCTGCCAAGCAAAAGAGCCAGGCTGACCCAAGCTTGGCTTCCTTCCCAAGTCCGTCCTGCCCGAACCCGAAGGGTCTACTGGGAGAGGCCACCTGAGGCAGTGATAGTACTCACCCATCCATGGACAAGGAGGCAAGTGCTGCGTCCTCCTCCGAGCTGAGCCCCGCCAAGTCAATGCCTCTGCCTAATGCCCGTTCTGCTGCAGTGTTTGGAGCTGCCAGTGCATTTGGAGATGCGTGGGGACAGGGGTGGGCTGGGTGAGGGCTGGAAAGGATTGGCGGATTCGGGCTCTCTCCACTGGCCAGGGAAGCAGCGCTGCCATCACCTCGCCTCCCTGTCCGCGGATGGGTGGGCGTGATCACTGCCTCTGGCAGCCTCTCCTGGTGGCCCCTTTGGGTTCCCGCTGGAAGGACTTGGGAAGGAAGCCAAGCTCAGGTCGGCCTGGCTCTTTTGCTTGGCAGGTAGGCACACACCCGCAGCTCGCTTTCCTGGCTCTGCCCAGCCCGCACGGCTCTGGCGCGGCCATGGCGGGATGAGCAGAGGGTCCGGCGGGGGGGCACTTGCTGCCTTGGTTAGAGCTCTGTTGCCGGGAAGGAGGGCCCGCCTGTCAGCTGCGCTGGGCGCCCCAGGCAAAGCTTTTCCTGCTCTGCCCAGCATCAGGCAGGGATGGTGGCTGGGCGCTTCTCCCGAGATGGGCCGATCCTGCGCTGCAGCCCTGGGAGATTCATCTCCCCACATGGGGTTGGGCTGCCCTCTCGGGCAGGGGAGGTTTTGTCGTACCGGTAGTAGGCAGTCATTTTTAAAAGAATTGGCTTTGCCTTCGAAGGCAAAAGGAAGGGGCAACAGGAGCGCCTGAAGCCGAGTATCTCTGCCGGGTTCCAGTTGCAGGGAGGAGCCCTGGCTGGCCGCATGTTGGCTGCGCCAAATGCCACGGCGTTGCTCTCAATGCCGTGGTAGCAAGGGAGAAGGGAAAGCAACGGTGGCAGAAGGTCTCTCGAAACGAAGTGCCCCACCAACACGGAGGTCAACATCCAAGCTGTCGCTGCCCTCCCACCCGAGGATGCAAGGGGGGGAATTAAGTCACCCCCGAAAAGAGGGCCTAGCCGTTTTTTCGGGGGTCAAAAAATCGTAAGGCCTGGCCTTATTTTGTGAGAAACACAGTAACAGCAAAGAACATTGCAAGAATTATGAACAAACAATGCTGAGGAAGAACACTAGAATTATGTGTCAAAAGAATCAAAATTCTGCATTAAAAATATTTTAATAAATTATGAGACCTATTTCAGTTAATTCTTATTCTGCCCACATTTTCTGTTTTGTTGGAAGCCTGCAATACATAGAAAACCTACCCCTAACAGAAATGTTATGAATATTCTTACTCTTTTCAGTGCAAGCCTTTTTAGATTTTTATAGTGTCACCCACATTTTTTCATATATATCTGCGACCATGAGGGTTAGATACTTGTGATATTTTTTAAATTAATGCTGTTGTTTTCAGGAAGCAGTTTTCAAGTCTGTATCCAAGACCTCTGTCTATCAGATAATATAATCATTTGCTGATATGTAGGACTAACAGGTCTAATATGATGCCAGCATCCAGAAGGGAAATGATAAATGGTTTAGTAAATTCAAACTGGAAATACTTTGTTCTATAACCTCTATACTGGTTCCTATTTTTTCTACTTTGAACAATTACTACTTCAGATCAACCATATGTGTTTGAGATTTTTTAATACAGATAGTTCTCCACTTACAACAGTTCATTTAGCGACCATTCAAAGATACAACAGTGACCAGTCAAAGTTACACTTATGACTGTTGTAGCAACCCCACTGTCAGGTAATCAAAATTCAGACACTTGGCAACTAATTCATATTTATGATGGTTGCAGTGTCCCAGGGTCATGTGATCCCCTTTTGTGACCTTCTGACAAGCAAAGTCAATGGGGAAACCAGTTTCACTTAACGGCCATGTCACTAACTTTGCGTTTTTTTATTTAGTTGTCCATCAAAACAATGTTGAACAGCTATGCCAAATTCCAAAATAAAAACATCCATGGCTTTTGTATAAATGTTCTAAGTGCCTGAAAATAACTAACTCCAAATTCCCACTGTTTTGTGTTAATTTTTCCAATATCAAAGCTCCAGATTGCAGCAATATCTGTTGCAGCAGACTTGATAAAGTTTCATTCTGATCACCTTATTTTGAAAGCGCTGAAAGCCTCTGGAGCAGAAGGAAATATAGAAGCTATTGCAGAGCATAGCTATAAGCTGTCTGAACAGAAAGACCAATTGATCGAAGTAAGTTTGGGTTATATTCAAAAAGATGACCTAAATTCTGCTTATTTGGGATACTTCATTAAAATTATCATTTTCTTTCTTTATTAATGGTATTAGTAATTGCTTGCTACCATAAAAACTAGTGCAGTTGGCTGGGAAATTTGAGTGGCTGATCATGTCCCTTAGGCAGGAATACCCTTTCAGTGGTCATATATGTGCCCCCGATCTTCATTCTCTTCAAAAAAATATTGCTGAATTGCAATTTTATTGGGTCAGAAATTACTATTAGCACAGGAAATAATCAGATGAGCTGTATTTACTTTGTATTTACATTTAATTTTTAACCTGGCCCAGCCCACTTTTTTATACTTACCCCACCATATCATTTAAAGACCAACTGCAGCCTGTCTCCTTCACCAAAGTAAGTAAAAAGGAATATCCCCAACTCTGGTAAGAGAATTGTCAGGGTTCCAATGATGGCTCTAATTAAATCATAAGCCTTGACCCAAGCTTCAAAAGAATCCAAGATTTATTAGGATCAACATATCTGTCGCTAACCCTATGAACCCAACTCTGAGACATGTAATTTACTACCACCTATGACCCTGTTTCCCCCCACCTCCCTGGATGTGTCATAAATCAGATTCTCCAATGAAACACATTCAGGGCTGGGTGTCATCAATCACACACTCCAATGAAGGATTTTGGAATGTGCTTCTGGCCTTCATCTGCTGCACTGCTCCCTCAGGCCTTCCCTCTCCCATGGCAACTAGGAAACAGGCATAGAAATGATTTACGAGTTGACAAGAACTCAACAAGAATTTTTACAGAAAATCTTCAGATTTTTGGAATTGAAGTGCTGTGTTTGTGCTACTGCTTTATTCTTCAGAGTGCCCTTCTGGTGAAAGCTGCTTAGAGACTTGGGATATCTGTTCTTAAAACCAACAGCTGATTGATTTCTAAAACACAAGTAGTTGTGTTTTACCATATTTTTCATACCATTGATTCAAAAGGAGAAGTAAGCATGCTAATGGAACAAAATAATAATAACAATAACAGCAACTATAATTAATTAAACTGGTATGCCACCTAATTCTTAACAATCTTGGGGGAAATTGATTACAGATAACATCAAATATCTTTTTTAAAAAAATAGAAGTAGAATTTCAGGGAGGAGTTTTCCTAGTGACTTCTTCCTTTCAGTCTTTGCCCCAGCCATATGTCCCGTGGCTTATTTGGGGTGATTGAAAGGTCAAGTTTGGAGAGACAGGAGTTCAGATGACAAACAATTGTCAGATGTCAGCTTAGATGTCAGGCAGATGTCCAGCTTTCTACCAAGTATAAACCTGAATATTGTATTTCTAGACCTTCAATGTATATTAAAAGATTCAATTGGTGTCCACCATATATGTTCCATAAGAATTCCACAATTCATACTTAGGTTTTATTATTATGTTGGATTTTGTTTCTCTGTATAGATGTGCCATCTATTGAGACATGTCTCTGGAACAGAGCCACTTGAAATTACTTGTCTCCATGCAGAAGATACTTTTCATGTGACTGGGCCTCAGGTATTTGTAATTTTATATGACTATTTGCTCCAGTTGAATTTTTCAACTCTGTTTCAAATACTTTAGCTTCAGGTGCCAGAAACTGAAAACTTTGTCCATAATATGTACTGTTCTCATGTGGAAATAGATTAATATTCCATCAATATTTGAAAATAGATCAATTTCATAATGGAAAAGATATATTGGGCATGGAATAATATTAAAGTATCTTTTAACTATTAAGTTCAACATAAATACAGACTTCCTAAATACTTAGGCAGCAAAACAAAACAAATCTCTTCAAAGAAAGTTCTGGATAGGGAATCATGTTTAATAAACAATAATCATGGCCAGCATGATTTATGACACTAGATTCACAATAACTGTTCCTGATAGTATAATCAGTGAAGTGCTTCTTTAGAGCCATTTCACTCTGTTGGAAGATCTTCTTCCCTACATCAGAAGAATAAATTAATAATCCTTTTCAAAATCTTCTTGAAAGTAAGATTTCTTATAATACAGTTATATTCCCACAGCTTACTTAGTTTAAAACTGCCAGTCGCTTAATATAACATATAGTACAATAGTGTTCCCTATGAAAGTCCTCTGTTTTTTAAAAAAGCTTTGTTAGCAAATGCTATATAGCCTTTTTTATATACAAGTGAGAGACAGCTTATATTTTGTCCTGTGGAGGTGGTCACTGATACACAATTGCATATGTGTGACAAAGCCTGTTTTGTTTCCTTCAGATAATTTCTGCTGCTGAAACTCTGACATTGCATCCTTCCAGTAAAATTGCAAAAGAAAATCTGGATGTATTCTGTGAGGCTTGGGAATCTCAGCTGAATGACATGTCCTTGCTCTTAAGAGAAATCAGTGATGTGTTGGAAGGAAGACGAGGTGAGCAGGTTGTTCCTAAGTCCCGACAACCTACTGTCCTTAAATACAAGCTTCTGGCTTATAGCGCACACATATTCTGAGTATTCTCGCTATGAGATGTGATCTACATTCTTCCTAAAAACCAACAAACTAAAACTTGAAGCCACTTAACACTTTTAACTACTCTGGGTGTTTTGAGGTTGACTACACTAAAATATATTACAGTACCTATGGAGGGAAAACATACAAACTGCCAAAACCCATCAATAACATGGCAGATCCTTGGAATGTGTCCACCCTGTGTTTACAGTTCATAATTATCAATCTAGCAAATATTAGATTACCTGTGATGTAGCTCAGGCGGACTTAAGTATTTAGATAATAATTCAAACAATCTTGTCTCCTATTTTTCAAGGAGATAATGTATATCATGCTGAGACTGAACCTTTTATAGTTTTAATTTCAGTGGAATCCTGTGAGACAAGAAAGCAGTTTCACCTAATTAAAAGCATATTTATTGCTTTTAGTTAAGTGATTTTCAATCTTTGTTTCATCTTCTTTTATATGATAATAGAAAAATCTCTGCTTATCAGACGTAAAATTCTTCCCCAATATCTAAGATCATGTGGGAGCACTTTTGATAGGTCTATATAAATCAGGCATTTGATACATTGCTGCATTCAGTTGTCTGTTTCATTGATATTACAGAAAAGGGTGCTAAGCAGCATGTCTAAGGATTTCTCTTAAGAACCACATTATTGCAGTTGAAGGGCCACCGTTTTAAAGGAATAGGGTTCTTTTAAAAAGAATTTTAAAGGAATAGAACTTATTGTACAATGAGGTTATTGTGTAGATCAGCAATATATTTTCAAGTATTCAAGGAAGTGATTCATAATTCAAAGCAGCTGAATATTTTGAGGGGGCGATGGAAATATAAAAAGTTCTTTCAGTCTGACCTGAACTGTCTAGTGTTCTTGCAAAAGAAAGAAATCCTTATTAATATTTTTTTATGCTCTCTGCTGACTTCACAAAGTAGTGAATTTAGCTATTTGATTTTTAAACTGCTGTCGTTTCTGCTTGGATGGGATCTTTCTGATGGCTGCCCACAACTTTTGATCTATATTCTGTGGTAAGTCACCTGGTATTTGTGTAGCATTTAGAAAACTATAAAGAGCACATCTGTCTCTTAACATCCTTACCACAGGCACTATAGTATTTGTTGAGAGATTTCTCGTTCCTCTGCATAATTTTATTTTCTTCAGAAGGGTTTTCAGTTTTACAGAACACTTAAATACTCTGATTCTTTCTGTGATAGAAATATTGTTTGATGAATTGATTTTTTCTTGAACATAATCACTTGGGACAAAATCATATACAGTATATGGCTTGACATTATAGAAAAATCAGACAAGTAACAGTAGCTTTTAACTTACAAAGGCATTGCAGAATGCCTAAGAAGACAGTTACACATATCTAATTATGGCCCTAGCTTTCTAGCATATTCTTTTAATGAGTCAAGACCTATTACACTTTGTGTGCTGATTTATCCTCATTTTTATCTTCATGTTGAAAGCAAAAATTAGAGACCATTTGCAAAAATGAGGCCTGTGTATTTATTTTGTGGGACACAGGTATGTAGTGCTAAGACACAGATATTGTTTATAATGCAGCAGGAACTGGACCGCACAAGTGAGCAAAGTACCATCCAGGCAGCATGCGAAACCACACACACCCAGTCCATGAAAAGGGCCATTGGTACTTACCTGATACGCCCGTTCTCAGTGAGCTGCAACAAGCATTCGGAGAGTGGGAGGTGCTTAGTCTGCTCAGATAGGCTGGGCTTAATTACCAGGACACTGTTGTCCTCCCTGGCTCCTCCCTAGCATCCCCCAGTTTTGGTGAAGACAAGGTGATGCAACCCCCGTCCTTTCTATTTTCATGTTGTTCATTCATTTTCTTTTCTTTTTTTTTTACGTATATCTTGATTAGTCGTTGGCCGGAACAGAACCCCACCAGACGGATATTGGGTGGGGCTGGATGCTCATTGCAGCTCACTGAGAATAGGCGTATCAGGCAAATACCAATGCCCCTTCTCCATTGAGCTGCTCTGAGCATCCAGAGAGTGGGACATACCAAAGCTTGGCTTGTCCTATGAGAGAGTCCATCTGGATTGGAGCCCCAGCACTGTCCAAGTGGACTCGTTGTAACACCCTCCTACCAAAGAAGGCCTCAGCAGAAGCAAATATATCAATTTTGTAATGCCTAATGAAAGGCAATGGGGAGACCCATGTTGCCGCTATACGGATTTCTGCTATAGGAGCTTGCGTGGCCCAGGCTGCTGAAGTTGCTGCACTCCTTGTTGAATGCGCCGTGATGCCTCTAGGCACGAGTAATGATTGAGTCTTGTATGCCTTGGCTATCGTGGCCTTCAGCCACCTGCCTATCATTGAAGGTGAGACCTCTGCCCCTGAGTAGTTGGCTGAAAAGATATAAAAGAGAGCTTCAGGGCTTCCTGAAAGGAAAGGAACCATACGATGTAGGTATGTACAGAGAGCTCTGCGGACTCCAGTCGATGCCATTGATGCTCTAGGCCCTGAGAAGGCTTAGGGCAAAAGTTTGGGAGGACTAGTTCTTGTGCCCTGTGGAAAGCAGAATTGACTTCTGGTGTGAGCGTGGGGTCTGGGCGAAGAACCACTCTGTCAGTATGGAATATACAGAGGTCCTTTAAGGCCGATAAAGCTGCTATTTCTGAGATAAGTTATGCTTATAGCTACAAGGAAAACTACCTTGTATGTGAGAAAATGGAGACTAGTAGTTTTCAGAGGTTCAAATGGACTCTTAGTGAATGCTGTGAGTACCTTGTTAAGGTCCCAGGTAGGGTAATGATGTATCACTGGTGGACATAAATTTGTGGCACCCCAAAGAAAACTTTTTATCTGTGGATGGTGGGAGATGGATGTTAGACCTTCCCAAATCACCACCGAGGCAATAGCCGCCACCTGTCATCTTAAAGTGTTTGGAGAGAGACCCCTGTCGAGACCATCTTGAAGAAATTCTAAAACTTGTGCCACTGACGGTGAAAATGGGTCCACCTTGGATTTAGTGCACCATTTATAAAAGATAGTCCGTGTGGCATTATATATACGACTTGTAGAAGGACCCTGGGCTGCTTGAATGGTGTTGATCACCCTGGTCGAGAAATTCTTCTTTCTTTGATGTCTCCGCTCAACCTCCAAACGGCTAAGTGTAACCATTGAGGGTCCGGGTGTTGGATCGGTCCCTGGGTGAGCAGAATTTTATGCGGTGGAATTTTCCATGGTTCTTCTATGGATAGGCCCCTGAGATCTGCGAACCATGGCCTCCTGGGCCAGTATAGTGCCACCAAGATCAGTTCCGCTTTCTCGTCCAGCAGCTTTTGGATCACCTTGGGTATCAGTGGGAGAGGTAGGAAGGCATAGAGGAGTCCCTGAGGCCATTGGCAATGGAGGGCGTTGATGTTCTCCACCCCCTGGGATGGGTATCTTGAAATGAATCTCAGGAGCTGCGAGTTCAGGGGAGAAGCGAACAGGTCTATAACTGGCAGACTGAACCTCTGAACTGTCTCCTGAAACAGATCTGGGTGCAGGCACCACTCTAATTGGTCGACTGTGGCCCTGCTCAGCCAGTCTGCCTGTGTGTTTGTCAATCCGGAAATATGTTCCGCTGTGATGGAGCCCAAGTTCCTTTCCACCCAAAGGCATCTATTCTTATTTCTTTTATTCCTATTCTTTGCTTCCCACATGAGTTGTTTTGAGTGGGTATCCCCCTTGCCTGTCTGTAGGTGCTTTGGTTGTGACGTTGTCTGTAAATATGAGGATGTTTCTCATTCAAATATGAGGAAGGAAACTGCAAAGGACTAGATGGACTGCCCTGAGTTCCAACCAATTTATACTGTTTGATGGTTCTGCTACTGACCAACATCCTTGAGCCAAGGGGGACTGGAAGTATGCTCCCCATCCAAACAGGCTGGCATCCGGTGATGGTGAGTCTGTGGGGCTCTTTCAGCGGACAACCCTTGTTGATGGTTGGAATGGTCCACCAGTGTAGAGAGAGCAGGACTTTTGCTGGAACAAATACTCGGGTCTTGGAGTTGCTTCGCCCTGATCTTTGGCATGAAAGCAAAAATATTGGACTGATCTAGCATGGAATAATAATATTATTCCAATAATATTATTATGCCCAAGGAATAATAGAGATACAGGAGATAATTTTCCCCAGTAATTTTGACAAATCGGCCAGAGGAACCTGTTTTAGGGTTCTGATAGTCTGAGCTATGTTCTTGATACTCTCCTGTGTCTCGGGATAGAAACACTCGTCCCTTAACAATGTCTATTACCAGTGTTAATAGACATTAATAGACATTACAACTGTTAATAGACATTAACAGTGTCTACTACCGAACCTAGGTGAGATAAACAAGTTGAGGGAGATAAGTGACTCTTTGCCCAATTAATGGAAAAACCGATTTGTTGAAGCATTTGCAATGTAATTTGAGTATCCAATTCTGCCTGCCTGGATGAGGAAGAGAATATCAAAATGTCATCCAGGTAGCATTGGAGTCTAACAGGAGTGTCCCGAAGGTGGGCAGCCAGAGCTGCCAGAACCTTTGTAAAAGTCCTTGGGGCAGATGACAACTCAAAGGGCAAGGCGACATATTCAAAATGTTGATTGTTATAGTAGAATCTGAGAAATTTGGTGCGTGAAGGTCGAATTGGTAAGTATAAGTAGGCCTCTGTCAGATCGATGGAAGTTAAAAAATCGCCCTTATGCTAAGCAGAATGGATTACAACGTACTCATTTTAAATTTGTGATAGACTAGAGTACGGTTAAGTTGTTTTAAATCTAGTATTGCCCTCCATCCCCCCCTAACTCTTAGGGACTACAAAAAGAAGAGAGAAGAACCCCCGGCCTTGTTGATCCCGGGCTACCGGTTGGATGGCCTTAATTTCCAGTAATTGATTGATCTCTGCATCAGGTTCCTTTTAATTGGGTCCCTGGAGAGAGGGCATTTCATGAAAAAGTTCGGGGGTGTGGAGTGAAATTCTGGAGCCAGGCCAAATCTGATGGTGTCGCAAACCCAGGAATCCAATGTAGAGGAGTCCCAACGGTCTGCAAAGAATCTTAATTGTCCTCCAATGGGAGCAAGTTCCCTGGAATTATCTTGGTAATAGGGACGAAAGGAGCCTCTCTGAAAGGGTTGATAATTCCTGGTGTCTGAGAAACGGAGGAGGGATCTCGATCAGCAGTGGATCTCGGGCAGCACCAAACAATTTATCACCCGAAATTGGGGAAGAAGCAATCTTCCATATGTTTGGTGTCGGCTTGCCAATGTCTAAGCCATAGCAATCAGCAGGCTGTAACCTGCGATGCCATGGCCCGAGCTGAATTGAATGTAGCATCCACAATGTAGCATCCACTCTGCAGCTGTAATCAGTTTGGCAATGTCCTGATGCGCCCTTATATTAGAATCTGGTATGGTGTTCCTCAGGTGACGGAGACATCTGAGGGAAGTCCTAGTAAAGAAGGATGTGGCTGTTGCTGCCCTTATGGCCCACACATCAGATTGATGTGCCTTTCTGAAAGCGATCTTGGCTTTCTTCTCTTCTGGTTTAAGAGCATCCTCTGTCTCAGTGGGAATAGTGGAGGAGGATGCCAAAGCCACTACTGGCTCATCTACTTCAAGAGTACTGAGGGAATCAGAAAAATCTGAAGTTAAATTAAAGAATTTTTTATCCAAGCTTGTGGGGGGTGGATACATTGCTGCTGAGATCCACTGTTTCTGGATCAGATCTGAAAACATTTGTAGAACTGGAATAACATCGACCTTGTTAATGGGTTGTGAGAAAATCAGATCCTCCGATTGTTCTTGAGATTCTGATTCTTGGGCAGAGGGAGACTTGTCAAGGCGAGCTGTGGTTTTGGTCTTAAATAGAAGTGATTTGAAAAGCTGTGGGTGAAATAGATCTGTAAAAGTAGGTTGGTCAGGCTTGATGTCCTCGTCATCTGGTATGCCTCTTTCTAGGGGTTCCGCTTCCAGGGGGGCTTCACTATTGTGAAGTGAGACTGCGTCTACTTGCTGCATTTGGTCCTCTCCTTCTCCCTTCTCCTGTACATCTTGTGTATGTATATGGAAAATCATAGAAATCTCCTCTTGGGGAGGTACCTGAGGATAATGCAGGTCAGTTCTGCATAGAGATCTTACTGACTGTGAGTTGCATTCCGACACTGGGATCAGCCTGGCCATGATGGATTGTTGCACTTCCGCTGCGATTCCTCTGCGGATCGCCAATTCCACCCATGCCTTCATTGTTTCTGGGACCTCATCTGGAAGGAACTCCTCCTGGCATAGGCTGGCCGCCGTTGGCATGAAGGTTGCTTCAGGGGCTCATCTTGAAGCCTGTACACCTGATGTTATGGTGCCAGGTGTTCGAGATGGCATGGACAAGTCTAAGGGTATAGGGGTGCATTGAATCTGAGGCGTTGGAGTGGGAGGCTGAGAAATGTGCGCCTTTCAATTTGCTTTTCCAATGCTTTTTGGTGTTGAGTGGCATCCTTCTCTGCGACCTTTGAAAGACCCTTAGTTTTTTTAGATTTGTCTTGAGTCCGTGCCTTGGTTCCACCTCTACTTGCCATTGCAATCCTTTAAAGAACCTCAGACCTACGAGGTATAGACAGACAGACAGACAGACAGACAGACAGATGTAGATGTAGATATGGATATATATGGACGGTTGGCGCATCTGACCTCCTGTACCACGACAAGGACAGGGAACCCAATCGACACTCCCCTATTTTTTATATGAAATAATTAAAATTGAGGCATTTATACTTCTATTATTCTATTATTATTATTAATATTAGTATTATCTTCAAATATCAGTGAATTAATAAATGTGTATATTATCTATATAAAGATATATAGATATAGTCTTTAATATATATAATGTATTGAACAAAACAACTAATGTCTCAATGTACTCATAAAGGTCAAGTATGCCAAATTTGAGAACACTAAATGATAGGGCAATTCATTGCAATTAATAGGCCCTCAACAGCTGACTGCACAGGTTCCAGGCCTTGGTGCTGGCTGACGGTGCTGTTTCTCTGTATTATTTGAACTGTGGGGGCAGCCAACAAATACCAATGAATTAATCTCCCAAATCAGAGCTAAAGGGAGTAGAACTTTTCTTTTCCCTGGGCTCTGTGTCTAGAGCTTTAAGGGAGTTAAAGCCTCTCAACAGTAGACTGGGAAAAGACCCAGCAAAGGCCACACGACGCAACATGCTAATGGTCCCTGTGGCCTTGGGAATGTGTGCTAAGATGCTGAACAGTTCCCAGATCAAAATGGCACAGACGTATTTTGGGCGCCAAAAACAGTTGTACCTTTGCCGCCCAACCTAATTGATAAATGGCTATCACGCAATTGAGCGGCAGGGAGAGGAGAATCAGGGCTCCAACGCCCCCACCCCTGCATTCTCCTTGGGGAGGAATTGCCTCTTGAGATGTATGAGAAAGAACGTGCTCTTTTTAAAACAGTGCGAAATGATCGAAAATGCAATGGCAAGGGGCATGAGGAACACTAGAGCGAAAGAAAGGGAAAACTTCATCTTTTGAAAAGGCGTAATTACCGAATTAGAATGACGGGGTTCTAAGCCTCTGCCCTTATGGGCATGAATTCAGACGGAATGCCAAAGGCGATCCACGATTGTTCCGACTGCTTCTCACTGTAATTGCAGATGGATTTTGCTGAGGAAAAAATTAGAAATTGTAGAATCAAATCAGTATATTGGAAAGCTATTCAAACCTCAAGTTGTTCCTGTTCCGGCCAAGGAAAGCTGACTATCAAATCAAAGGCTGAGCTAAAACTGGGGGACACTAGGGGGGAGCCAGGGAGGAATAATAGCGTCCTAATAATTAAGCCTAGCCTATCCAAGCAGACTAAGCACCTCTCACTCTCTGGATGCTCGGAGCAGCTCTATGAAGAAGAATGCCTTCCATGGTACCGGTTTCTAGTACCCAAAAGGTTTGGGGGCTGCTGACATATAGTATTAAATTCAAGGAAATGTTTCCATCTCACAGAATAATTTGCTATGTCACATTTTCTGTGATTTGCTAACTATCTAGTGTCTTTAATCTTCTAACAACACAATCCTTAATTTGGCTTAAGACAATGTTTTTATATTCTGACTGAGTTTAAATATCTGGTTTGTTAAATTTTCATTTCTAGTGTCTGCTACATCATTAGCCATTGGATATAAGCCACAGTAAACCAGTGAATTCCTGTAATGAAATAAATAAAAATGCTTAGCGTGATAAGTGAACTCAGTGTCTAAATATGTGGGGAGGGTTCAGTATACAAGAGAATAAAACCATGCACCTGGCCTTTTCTTTTTCAGGCAGGAGATCTGTAGGGGATCTGTATATGTGAATATTTGAACACAGGTATAATTATTACACAAGGACAGCTATCAATGAGATACAGGCCTACTCTTCTCTCTTTACTGATCTTTTCACACATTTCGGCAACTGCCTGAATAGGATTAGAACGACTGATATGAATGGCACTTCAAAAGCATGGAGGAGCCAAGAGCAGCAGCTGAACCAGAATTAAATGTATGTTGAATAATGTAAATTCAATTTGAGTTATAAATTCATTATGTAGATTTTTTAAATTATTTATAATACAAAGTCTGTAGAAATTAAATACTGTAAGAGTCAAAGTTAGCTTGGGTGTTTTGCCATTCTAGATAAGACCTCACATATAGACAGTCATATTTAAAAAGACTTTCTCATAAGTGCATTAGGAGAATAGGATTCATGTGCTCTTAAGAACTGTAAAACTTCAACAAGTGCAGTTTCTCTGTGCTATAAGTTGACATCCTTTTTTGCAGGAAGATACAGGAAACATAAGTGGCTCCTAATGTCATTTCACTGATCAGAGATTTTTGGTATACTGATTAATTATGTTGGAATCATTGTCTAAAGGAGAGGAGAGGTAGGGCTGGTCTAGCTTGGAGTCACTCTGTAAGAGGAAGTAGGAGAAGGCAGACTATTGAAGCCTTTATCTGCCTGTTCCCAAGAGAATGCACTGAATCTGGCAAGATTACTGTCAAGGGCAAAGAACCATAATAACTCTGTGAATAAACCAAAATACTTTATTGTTGTTTGTTTAGTTGTGTCAGAAGCTTCACAATCAAAATAAGGCATACTATATGACATACAATTTAAAATATAAAATACAAGATTAAAATATATACAAATTAAACAGATCTTGCCAAGAAACTAGCAACATTAATTGTGTTGCATCGCATTGCACTGATCAGGACACAAAGGGCAGATAAACGTGTGTTGTTGTCTATATGTCACCACAATCACAAAGAGCAGAAGCCACTGGATCGCCCCATTTGTCTCTGGGTCTTGCACCTGTGCACAATCTATTCAATTATTCCCATACTTCCCAGCTTTCATTAGATCTGGGTGCCAGCCCTCTGTTGCTTTCATCCAGTGTTGGTTCTTCGTAGCTTTCCATAGGTCCACTCTATAACTTTCATGTCAAAAGGACATGAAAGGAGCCTTCCCAAAGAATGTGCTGTTAACACATTTGGGCGTCTCCCTGGACAACAGCTTATAGCTGGCTAATCCTTTCAATCCAGAAGCATCCAAAATGTACTGAGGTTTTCATTTACCTGTTTTGTTATTGTTGAACATATATTTACAACAATCTCGCCAGATTCACTGCATACCCTTGAGAAAGGCTTTAATTGTTTGGCCTTTGCCGCTTCCTCCCATGGAGCAACTTCAGGCTAGACTGCCTCTTTACTCTAGCTGATGATTTCACCATTACATCAATCCAACATAGGTAAAAGAGAATTTTTAAAATGAGAGAATTTACTTTCAGAATGTGTTTTAAGTCCTTGACATTTCAGGGTTGTTTAAGTTTCCTATTTAAATTAATGGGGCAGCATGTTTAATTAGCTGGTATCTTGGCAGGCAATTAGGTTATATTTTTATTACTAAAACACATTATTTTCCTAGATATTTCAAAAATTTAAGTATCATAGTAAATTTGATTCTCCCATGAGCTGTTCAGAGCATCCAGAAGTGGGAGGTGCTTCAGTCTTTTTGGGAAAGGCTGGGCTTAAAACTCCAGGATGCTCCTCCTCCTCCACGGGACGACATCTCAGTGTCCCCCAGTTTTAGCTCAGCCTTTGTGGTAAGAGGTTGTGCACTCCCTGACTGGAACGGTTTTCTGACTCAGGTTTGCTCTTGGATTATTTCGGTTTGTAAAAATCTTCCCCATTTAATTTGGCGTTTTCAAGACTTGTGTCTCTATTAGGTTAGCTCGATCAGTTTAAATATAACTTCTTTGTAACTAGCGAAGCCACCGCGCAGGCAGCCTGAGGCAGCTGCCTCAGGCAGTTACCTGATCTAAATTTCTGATCATCTTCTCTGCAATTGTAGCGGAGCACTCGCAGCTGTGGCTCACTTCGCCTTGCCATTTTGTCTGACAGGAGCATTTCTCTCACAAGTTAGAGCGCCAGCAGCAGCGGTGCTTAGGCATTAACAGCGGGGATTCTGGCTTCCCGTCTTTTTAAACGGCTGGCTCAAGTTCGCGCCTAAATATCACAGGCGCCATTCCTCACTGGTTTCCCTTTTTGAGGACCGGGGCATACCTTCCCACTTCGTTCTTCCGGATTTAGTCCTCCCTTGTCAGGCTGACGTTGAATAAGCACGCTAGCCATTAAACAGGCATTTCTTTGCAATTGCCTTTGGATCATTTAATTGGAGTGAAGCCGAAAGTGCCATTTTAAACAGTGGGATGTTTTGTTGACAGGAAAGGATCCATCAGCCCCGTATAGCTGGTTTCCCTTGTTGGGGATCAGGGACCTGGAATATTTCTTGCTTGGAGCGCTTGGGGGGTTTCCCTTGTTGGGGACCCTTAGATACTGCTTACCATAGGCATATGTACATATATACGGGCATCACCCCAAAGCACAAATATTAACAATAGCAATAATAATAATTTTAAAAAAAGAAAAGAAAAAAAGAAAATTTAAAAATTGAAGTCAGAGGCAAAAGAATCAGTCATCCACAATGGAAGGTGACAACGCTTTCTGCTCCAAGGCAAATAAGTCCCGAGATAAGCCAGTGGGCCCCAAAAAGGCCTCTGAGGCGGCAGATAAGAATGCCCATAGACGGCGCCTAGCCTTGGAAAGGCTAGTGAAGAAACGAGCCAGGGAGGCGGACAAGATGGCTGTGACATAACAATCAAATCAGGACTCAAGTCCATTGTTGGGGCCCTTAGACTTATCTATCCAGGCCAGGCAGGCTGTTTCTGGGCAACCTCCCATAGGCACATCTCCCATGGGCACTGCCCGGCTGATCCCAGAGGTAACCTTCATCCCTATGGTCGCCGGCCTAAGACAGGAGGAGGGATTACCTGAGACTATTCCCATCAAAATGAGGCAATGGATGGAGATGGCAATTCAAAGGAGCATTGTGGCCGGAGTCCAATAGTTCATTAGGACCAGACACTTCTCGGCCACTTGGGATGCGGGATCCCTGTCTGCTCGATCCTTTGCGCATCTGGGTCAACATCAAACTCAGGTATTTTCCAATACTCCTAACATACCAGCCCAGGGTCTTTGGGAGGAGGTGGACTTTGAGGATCAGGATGTTCCCATGGAGGTGGGGTCAATCCATCAGATGGACTTGGGGTTGTCAGGGACTGATCCACTAGAACGAGGAATGTTGGACGACGAGGGCCTCATTCCGGACCAACCCACCTTTTCTGGCCTTTTTCGCCCGCACCTCTTTAAATCTTTACTGTTCAAGGCAAAGAACACCGCTAAACTAGGCACATCAAACCCACCTCCATTGTCAACAGGGTCTCAGGACGAATCCGAGGATCTAATATTCTCACAACCAGCTAATGAGGCGGAAACTGTTCCTGTCCCTCGCATGTTTGCTGAATTAGTACAAAATCATTGGGCTTCAGCAGCATCATACCCAGCCCCAACAGGGTGTGATAAACAATATTATAATTTGGCACCAAAGTTTTCAAATTTTCTCAAAACGCCAGAGGTGGATGAGCCCATTGTGGCACTGGCCTCTTCTTCAACCTTTCCCAAAACGAGGCTGAGGAAGCCCTGAGACCAGAAGAAAAGGGAGCAGAGTTGGCACTCCGTAGGGCACACGTTTCTGATGCCTGAGCCATCAGGGCAGCTATAGCTGCGTCTTTTTTTTTTTACATGGTTCTCCCTACAATGGCTCTTCCACTTGAGGGATATATTACTGGCATCAAACGTAGAGCCCACCAGGACATCGCTAAGATAATTGCCAAGTGGCAGAATTCTACGCCGACGCCACATTTAACGCAGTCAAGTTCTCATCTAGGGCATACCATCTTAACATATTAGCACGGAGGCTGCTATGGCTCAGACATTGGCAGGCGGATACCAAGCATAAATGCAAGCTGCATCAGCCCCAATATTGGGGATAAATTATTTGGCAGTGTCTGGAGCCCCTCCTTATAGAGATAGAAGAAACAAGAAAAAAGTGCTTCCCTCTCTTTTTCGGAGGTCTGAAAACAGAATGCCTCAGTCGTTGGAAGGGGTTCCTTTCGGCCCTACATATCAAGCCCATACATTCCAGATCTCAGAGAACATCAGGGCTGCAGGCCAGTCTTAGACAGGAGGATAGGGTTGAATCATGCGATAGCAGGTCAGCCGGGGGAGGCCAAAACAGAAGAAACCCCAGAGGACCGGGAGGCCGATTTTTGTCGCCCCAAGGGAGTCCTTGACAGCAGTTTCCCATTTGGAGGCGGCTAAAATTGTTTTGCTGATCTAGTGGGGACAGCTCCACCTCTGATTTGTGGGTCAGGGACACTGTTTAGGTTTGGTTTTTTGGCGGCTAGAGTTTCAATCCTCCCCACTGAACCTTTTCATTCAGGAGCCGCGAGGTCCACGGAACCCACTTAAGAAGGCGTTTGATGCAGGAGCGCTATATCATCTTCTACATAGTCGGGCCGTTAGAGAGGTCCATCTGAACAGCGGGGTCAAGGCTGTTACTCTCTATTGTTTGTGGTCCCAAAGAGTTTAGGAGGCCTGCAGGGCAATTCTGAACTTCAAACATCTGAACAGATCATGGTTTTATTGAAATTCAAGAATGACTACTCTTCAGTGGCATTCTGCTCAGCATATGAGAGAACGATTGTCTTGACCTCTATTGGATCTCAACAGAGGGCTTATCTACATATACCAATAGACCTGCTCACTGCAAATATCTTAGATTTTGCTATTTGTGATCGGCACTACAAATATATCGCCCTTACCATATTCGTTCTGGCTTCGGCCCTTAACCGGACTTTTACCGACGTGTCCTAGCAGCTTTGGCTGCCTCGCTCAAGGATCAATCTATTCATTTAAATGTTATCTGGATGATATTTTAATTTTGTCATCTTCCAGGACAATCAAGCAAAAATTGGATACCCGGAGATTACTTTGGAGACGCCTTCAGGTCACGTGCTTTTCCCATTAATTGGAATAAAGCCATTTGATCCCCTCACTAGGTTAAGTTCATTTAGGAAACAGGATAGGATGTCATGGAGGGTAAGATCTTTCTCAGGAAGGGTTTAAACAGGTATCCAGTTTTTTGCAGACAGATCAGAGCCTTAAAAGAGAGTTTTCCTGAGTGCTGTCAACTGTAGGGAAACTTGATTTCTGTAATTTCCATTGTGCCTTGAGTTCGATTCCATTCTAGAGATCTGCAATGATTCCTGCTACCTTTCCAGTGATCGAAGAACCCACTTCCAACGGTCAGAATAAAGGTACCGATCGCTCGCTGGTGGTCAAAAAAAACAAGAAGATATACAAGGGGTGTCCTTTTCAAGGAACCTTACAGGGCAACGATCACAACACCGATACCACGCCTGGTAGGATGGGGAGCTCACTTCTCAATCCACAATACAAAAGCATCAACCTGCTGGCAGCTGCAAGTATTTCCACTGGGCCTTACACAGTTTTCTTACCCTTTTCCATCACTCCACATTCTGGTTCTTGACAGACAATTATCACTACCAAGGACCACGTAAACAACGGGGTACCCATTCCAACACTACTGATGCTGGAGACGACCAAGTTGTTCAAGTGGGCCGAGCCCAATCTGGTTTTTCACTCAAGCAAGAAAACATAGAGGGGCTTAAACCACAGCAAGCGGACTGGCTCAGCAAGGCCATGATAGATCAGGGCAGAAGTGGCGCCTACACCATCTGTCTTCCAGGAAGCAGTGCGGAAGTTTGGGACAACCAGTGTTCGATCTATTTGCTCCCCTCAATGCCCATTGCCCCGGTATATTTCAAGGTACAGGTCTCAGGGGGCGGAGGCTTGTTCAACAGTCTACGATGTCAGTGGCTACCCGGACTTCTATATGCTTTCCTCCAAACTCCCGGTAATCCAGGTTTGAGTCCAGAAAGTTATTGGAGGAACAAGCGGAATTGATATGGTCGCCCCTTACTGGCCCAGCGCGAACGTGGGTTCACAGACTTACAGGACCCGTTGAGAGAACAAGCTTGGGAAAATTCCACCATCAAAAGCGTTCCGCTCCCCAAGGGCCGATACTTCAACCAGAGCCCCTCAATGGCTTAGTCAGCTGTATTGAGTTCGTGCGGACCGTTTAAGGGCCCAACAGATTTCAGAGAATGCTATTGCCACCTCAAGCATCCAGACGGTCCCGCAACAAATCGTATAATCAGGCCACGTGGTTTGCTTTCTGTCGCTGGTGGCCAGGGGGTCAAGATCGACCCAACTAGCCCCATCAATAGACAATTATTGGGCTTTTACAGGAGGAGTTACCAAGGGCCTATCTCCAAATTACTTTACGTAACACGGTGCGGCTTTGTCTTTGGTGATATCTGGGTGACCTTCGTTCCATAGTGCCACCATCCACAATGTCCGCACTTTCTTAAGGGTGCTGCAAACCTTCCGACTTCCCTGCAATTCACCGTGCTATCCCCCTGGACCTCAACAAGGTGTTAACCGCCACTTACAACTGGCCCTTTAAGAATCTGCTAGTCTCAAATTCTGACATTATAAGCGGTGGTCTTTCTTGATTTGGCATATCACTTCAGCAAGGAGGATTTCCGAGCGTTGGCGGCATTGTCAATGAGAAAGGACCTGTGCGTGTTTCATTGCAGCATAGAGTGGTTCTCCAGATTTGGGTCTCATATCACTCCTTAAAGTAAATTCAGTCTTCGCACAGAGTGCAGAAGTTGGTGCTTTCCAAATTTTTGTCCGAAGCCAATCTCCAATAGACTGGAGCACCAATGGATGACTTGACATTCAAAGGGTTGTTGAAGCATCTATCTATGACTCGCATGGCGGCATTTTGAAAATCGCAGGCTCTATTCCTTATCCTTCAACCCATTCACTTTTGGACACAAGGTGTTGTGACGACAGACCATCGTAGATGTTGAGAGCCACCAATAGCCTAAAAGTTTACTAAATGCCAGTCCATCTCAGTTCTAAAGGCCATTACAGCCCAACTCAACCAAGGACGTGTGGCAAACATTCGCAGCAATTGGGCACACGGGCTTCCATAGACGAAATTTGCAGAGTGGCAACTTGGGCTCACCATCCCCCTTTGTCAGAAATTATAAAATTGATTGTCTATGCCTCAGTGGACGCTTCATTTTGGCAGAAGAGGTCCTGCAGAGGGTCCACAGAGTTTTGGAGTGGATTTTTGAATCCAGACGGAGTCCCTCCCTAAGGACAGGCAAGCTTTTGGTATGTCCCACTTCTGGATGTATTCTGAAAAGCTCATGGGCGAAAGGGGCGTTGGTAGTTACCGTGATACGCCCGCTCTCTGTGAGCTTGTGAAGAGCATCCAGCCCCACCCATTTCTTTCTGTCTGGGGGTTCCGTTCCAGTCAGGGATCCAGATAGGTGATGAGTTCCGGATTTTGGCACTCAGTCTCCGCCAAACTGGGGGGGAGCGCTGGGGAGGTGTCCTGTGAGGAGAGGAGCGTCCTGGAGTTTTAAAGCCCAAGCCCTTTCCAGAAAGAGACTGCACCTCCCACTTCTGGATGCTCTTCACAGCTCACAGAGAACGGGCGTATCAGGTAAGTACCAACGCCCTTTCTGCCTTTTTCTATAGAAAAAAATAGGACTGCTTTCTTGACAATGGGAGGGTATATCTTTAGTGTTTTGATTAAGAGATAGATACAGTTGGCATGTCAGGATGATAGTTGAGGCTATGCCCAAGCTAACCCACTCCACTTAATTCATCAGTTTATACATACTATATTTTTATGGTAATAAAAATTACCATTATTTTTTTTTATTTTTATTAATTTATTTTTAAATTGCTAATTTAAAATATTGAGCTTGGTATTGGCATGTGATGAATAACTATGTCTGTGAGGCAATAACCCTCTGCTTTTGATTATGGTTAAAGACTAAAGAGCAACCAAATGTGCTGGACATTTTCTAATAAACCAATTTCAGTTTTACATTGAATCATTTTGGCTCCATTTTGGTTTGTTTTCTCTACTTCACGGGAAATGCAGAAATGTAATGGCTTTAATTCTAAATTGCTTCTACACCTCACCCTGGCCTTCTATAATGCTCTTCATCTCAATCTTCTCCAAGTTGCCTTTCTTACTTTCCTTTTCTTCATCTATTAAATTGCTTCATTGCATCTGCAGGTGGTCTTAGACACTCATTTAACTAGCAGAAATCAGGAATGAATTGAGATGGTATGAAATTCGTAGCTGTAATTACTTTTACATATGTTCTACTAAATGACTTGTGGTTTAATATTAACTGAAAAAGTTAAGTTCAAGGTGGCCATGATTTTTTTCCTGTCATAAAACATGAGATTTTAAAACTTGTTCTTCTGGTATTCTAAATATTTTATTTGTGGAGGAGTAAAAGACAGAATGGCTGAACCAGGCAGAAATCTATCACATGGAAACTGTATGTGGTCTCAGTTTGAGATAATTAGAAAAAAGGAAGAGGGCAACTCTGCCTTTATATTCCATTATGTGTGAAACTTTTTAAAGAATGAATTTCTATAATAATTCTATATGGCTAAGGGAAAGGGAAGAATGTCAACTTCGATCTTTGCAGATGGTGCACCATCTGGTAAACATGTTTCAATAGAACAGTTGTATTTAAAGATTTTTGTAGCAAGGCTTTTTCTATCTAATGTGAACAGTTCACGTAGCTAGCCTTAATATGCGTTAATAAAAACCATTATTTAATTTGCTTGTGGAAATGCAAATTTTGAATAGACCAGGAACAGATGTATTTGGTGATGATGCATAAGTCAGATGTAATTATATCAGCCTTGTAAATAAACCAACACCCTATTGGGCTTCAAGAAACAAAAATTGAGAGTTTGCTAAGCCCTTGGTCACCTACATTTCCCTGCTGTCCATGAATAAGGACAGGCTTTCTACCTCCATCGCATACAAATATAGTGTGATAGCTTTCTATTAGGGGATAAGTAGATGGGTGTGTGTGTCTGTGTGTAAACAAAAATTCCTTTCTCACCCATATGGGTAATGTAGGTCTTTCTCACTCTTGGGTGTGGTCTGCAGTTTGAGGGTTCTGCACATTATCTTAGCTGTCCTTAGCACTGCACTCTTTTGGACAGAGCTCTGATGTTGTTCCTGGGATTCGTTGGAGTCAGTCTTCTAGCTTAGAAGACACAGCCTCAAGTGCCCCTACCACAACTGGGACCAATTCGGCTTTACTTTCCACATCCTCTCTAATTCCTCCTGAGGCTTTCCCAGTTTCTCGTACCCATTCCTGATGTTGCTGTCACTTGGCACCACAATACATTTAACATCTATCTCAACATGTATGTATAGATATGTGCATGTACTATACACACATACACATATGTACGTACACAAACATTTGTGTTTGTATATGTGGTATAATATATACATACTATTTGTGTGTATAATACTGTGCATATGTGTGTGTGTGTGTTGAGATACATATGGTGCATGTGTGTATGTGTTTTTGATATTGGAATGTTGGTTGCTAAGTAATGCACTCATTAAACTATGTCATCATTGTACCCAATTATATTACCATTTTACCGCAGTTGTTAAGTGAAATTATGCAAGAAAACTGGTTTCCCTAATTGACTTGGCTTGTCAGAAGCCATCTGAAAAAGTTGCAAATTGTGACACTCTCATGGCAAGACACTGCAATTGTAAATGCAAGCTGGTTGCCACCCACCCCCCAATTATAATCCCATGGCCATCTATCAAGTTGGCAAGTAGAAGTGTCAATCTTTGCATTTTTAGGATGACCAAAGAAAAATGGGATTTATTTCTTGACAAACAAAAACCAAGTGGGTGGGTGGTCTGATCTTAAATTTTTCTGTATTTCTAATCATCTATGATTATCAAATGGATATTTAAATATCAGATCAACCTATTTCAAATTTAAATAGCAAGCTCAGACATCACATCTGGATGCCATAAGAATTCTCCAGATAATATGAACATAAGTATTGGTAATTAAGAAGGTGCACTACCAATTAGTAGCAGTTATGGAAGTTTACCTATCTAATGTAAGTTTTGAATAGCAGTAGATTTAGACTTACATATCACAGTGCTTTGCAGCCATCTCTTAAGCGGTTTTACAGAGTCAGCGTATTACCCCCAACATTCTGGGTCCCCCAGAATGAATAGATGACCCTCTTTTTTCAAGAAACTCAGGATCAATCAATACTTTGATATTGATTTGAAAACTTTTGCATAAATTATGATTTGGTAAGATGTCTGAAGTAAATACCTGATTTGCAAATGGAATTCAATAGTAAAAAAAATGATGTCCAAGAGAAATGAAAGTGGTGAAAGATGAAAAATGGAGTCAGATAAGCATTGATTGGCTTCTGAAACTGAAAGTTCAAATATTGGTTTTAATATTGAATGCTGGTTGGAATAAGCTGCTTCTGTCTAAATTAATTTGAATTGTCTCAAATTTGAATTGTCCAAATTTGAAAAATTATTTGGAAAATTTGAAAGGTGATTTTGAACTTTTGACTGGTGTAATGCCTGAATTTACCTGAATTGCATCACACAGAATTGGAAAACTGATTCTTATGAAAAAAATATTGATATCTTCTGATCAAAATTGAGCATTTTAAATTCCTATTATTTTCTATGAAACAAATCTGAAATATTCAACATCAGACTTATCTTAAGTCTCCACTAGACGAATGAAATACTGTAGCTGAATTTAATCCATCATTCAGTATTTTAAAATGAAGGGTAACTCATGCACTCTAACTTGAACCACTTAGAGCAAAGGTGTCAAACTCACGGCCCATGGGCCAGATGCATCACGTGCTGGCCTCGCCCCCACCTGGTTTAGCAAAGGGGGGGGGGAAGTCCAGAGGTGGTATTCAGCAGGTTCTGATCAGTTCTGGAGAACCGGTAGTGGAAATTTTGAGAAGTTCAGAAAACCAGCAAATACCACCTCTAACTGGAGATTTTATAGTATCCTTCCCCTGCCACACCTACCAAGCCAAGCCATGCCCATAGAACCGGTAGTAAAAAAAAACCTGAATCCTACCACTGGAAAAGTTGCAATATGTCTCATGACACTGCCGTGACGACATGAGTTTGACACGCATGACTTAAGAGGAAGATAAATATAATAAAACAAAAACTTTAAAAAGTACATATTGGTGTTGATTTCAATGGAAGAAATGTCAGGGTTCTATCAAAAAGTAAATGGTTTCTTATACCATTACAAAATCTGAACTTTACTCCAGGGATTACTTGATTCTCATCATGGCTACACTGGACCTTGTATATAGGCTTCCCCCACTGTTCCTCCTGGGCATTCAGAAAGATAAAGGAAATTTTTAGAAACGTTATCAACTAAATGGAAAGGTTTCTGGTGAATCTGTCAATATCTCCCATAAGTACAAGTATAGGCAGTAACAGAATTTCCCCTTTACAATGCAATGTATGGCAAATAGAGAACCTGTCTGATCTATGAAGAAGAACCAATAAGGGTAGGTACATTTTTATATGATGATTTTTCCAAAACCTGGAGACAAAATTTAAGAAGTATAGTACATAATCAATTTTGGTGTATTGTTTTCAGGGGAGAAGCGTGCATACTTGTCACTACCCAAACCAGGGGTAAGTTCAATTTTCGTGGGGCTGATGATTTCTTCATACTTTTCATCAATTAATTGTTCGCTCCACATACTCACATTTGTTTAACAAGCCACCCTGGCCTTGTTTATGTAAGACTGTAAGGAGAGGTGTATATCACACTAAGGTAAATCACGTAACAACATAGCATTGCAGGCGATGTAAAGTTGTCAAAGACTAATCTTTCTAGAACATTAATGTTAAGTCTGAATTCTGCAAGAGTCACTAAATTTCTGCAGTAACTGCAGAATGCTGCAGTATCTTTTCTTTTCCGTATTAAGAGTTGTATAAGAGTGCTAAGGGAAATGTTTGAATTCTGTATTTATGTTAGAAACATAGAGTTGGAAGGTGACAAGATGATCAAAGTAGGAAATTCACACGACAGTTGCCATCCAGTATTTTATTTCCAATCTGTTTCATCCCTCAAAACTTCTTCCTTTATTCTTTATTGTAATGTCAACACTCTGCAACAATGCTAAATAATATATGATCTATTTCAAAGCTTTAAAGAAACAGCCATCTTACTGCCTAATGGCTATTGTAATTATTATAACATATCACATAGTTTTTGATCAAGATTAAAAAAACCTTTTCCAATTGCTTTGTATAGTAGGTTTTGATACAAAAAATGTTTAACTTTGTACATTTTTGTACTGAGATCTCAGCTCTCTTGTTAGAAAATGCCTAGATCATTTGAAATGTTTTCAACACCTTAGGTTTTATTACTGTTACAAATAAGGCTATATAAATTCCAAAATGATTTGACAAAAGTGGACCTGCATGAGCACAGTGTTTTTCTATTGAAATGACTTTGAAAGCATCCAGATCAGTGTTGCCCAGCCCTAGGAACTTTGAAAGTGTGGATTTCAACTCCCAGAATTCTCCAGCCAGCCATATGACAGAAGTCCCCAAACTTGGCAACTTTAAGACTTGTGGACTTCAACTGGTTGGAGAATTCTGGGAGTTGAAGTCCACAAGTCTTAAAGTTGCCAAGTTTGGAGACCTCTGTTCTGCTTACATGCTTTAATCAAAATCTACTCTTGTGGTTTTCTCCTACCCATATCAATGGTAGCATACCTATTTGTATGGCATTCATCCATTGCATGTGGGAAGTATCACTGTCCATTTCCTAGGCACAACAGTGGTTGTACAGAATTCTGGTCAGAATGTCCTTATGGTGGGAAAGTCTCCAGCCCATTTCCTAGGGCTGGAGTTTTCTCCATCATATTCTGACTACAAATCTGTACAACCACTATAGCTACATGCCTAAATAGTATTGCAGTTCTGTTCCAAACATCTTTAAAAATTGTACCTACTGTATTTTGTAATAGGATACATTTAAAATAACCTGAGATTTTAAGGGAAGATAATGCTAATTACAGCACTGATCTATATGATGATGATGATGTTGATGTTGTTTGTATAAGGCTGTTTCATATATTTTGAAGGTTTAACACAGGCAACAGCTGTGTCATGTAATTACAATAGTCATGTAACTCTTGACTACATAATTTTAAAATAGAAATAAGCTCATTTAAGCAAAACAGTTGCTTTATTCTAATACTGGGTTCAGTTGTCTAGAATCTAGAACCAGAAGGTTGGGCTTATTTCAGAATCAACCCTCTTAGAAATCTATTTCCTCTAGCTTACTATTCTTGACTACACTCCTAATAAATATGTTTAATTTAGATTTATTAAAAAAAACTAAAATCAAATTCTGTTATTTAAAAATATTTTTACAGAAGCATAATGCAAACTTAAAAGCCTTAAAGCCAGCCAGACTTGATAATGAGGTAAAATATTGTTTTATTCATTAGCACCAATTTATTCTAGTAATTAGTCTGAATTACATAATGAACAAAAATTATACATTTTCTCTTTTCCTTTGCAGGAGCAAACAAAATTTGGAAAATCAGGTTTAGAACTTCATAAGCTAACAACACGGGTTGATTCTGAAATGGAGAAATGGGAAGACCCAGAAAATGAGATAATAAGATATGGACAAGGTCTATCCAGTATGGCTTACTCCATGTATTTATTTACAAGGTAATAACAAGAGTAGCAGAAGGGGAAGCATTAACAATGAGAAGGTAGAATAGCTTGCAGAAATGGCCTTGAATCTTTTCCTCCCTATATCAAATCTAGATGATATTGTTTAGGAGGCTAGAATTTCTGAATTACAGTAAAATCCAGATACTACTCAAACAAGCAATGTAAACCCAAAAATGGGAACTGTTTCATTCTCTGGGATATATATGTGCATATGTGTCATTCACATACATATACAAAACAAGTAGATAATGTACATAACAACTTTATATTTCAGATGTGTTGGCTTTAGTCAATGGGGAAGGATTTGGAAAATGTCAGGATGTTGCAAGATTTTGCTAATCCTACATAGGGTTATTTAAAAAAAAAACCTTAAATTTTACAAGACTATGATATGAGCACAGATTTATATATTTTACTACATTTTACTTAACTGTTAGGATTTGAAAAAAAATAAACTATTTTGAGTCCTTATTAGAGTACAAAAGTGCAAATAAATAATAATCTGCTTTATATCTTAATATTCGGCTGCCCATTTATACATTTTGGAGCATTTTCTATCATATTAGTACTAGGTCTTAACTTATGCATTAGCATGGGTTCCTTCATTTCTCATTTTTTAACTTTCTTATCAAAAGCAGGGGAGGGGGAGGATCCATATATGTATTATTGTACAAAATACTAGTCTGGTATCAAGAATTTCTTGTTTCACTTCTGTAGAGATCCATACATTTATCAACATATATATATTTATTTAGAATTTTAATAACAATAGTAAAAACTAATATAAATTAAATTTTGAGAAAGATGAAAATGGAAAGAATAAAATGCAAGAAAAAGGAAAGAGAATATAATAAAAGGAATATATAAATGACATCTAACCTTCATCACAAGTAGAAACAAAGTTAGTAATTCTTTGTGCTGATAATGTTAAATGGATTATCTGTTCATCCCAGTTCTCATCCCTTTTCTATAAGAACATCCATAAAACATCAACATGGTGTCACAAAAAGTCCATCAAGGATTGCCAGAAAATTGCAAAATAATAATAATTTATTAGTTGATCAAACAAACTAAAGTTATATCTCTTTCTGTTACTCTAACAGCCTTAATATTTAATTCAATCAAATATTGTCCTAGGATTTCTCCTCTTTAGCCACCCACACAGATTTCTTTAACAAGTATCTTGTGTAGTTTCCATAAGAAAACATTTTCCAGGTTATTCTGTTTATAATTCATATTCAGATATTTCAAATTTTAAAACTTTTAAAGCCAGTTCTTTTTGTGTATCCAGTTAAATATCTTTTGTATATCCAGTTTCATCTCAGTAGAATAATTTAATTTCTTTTCTGCTCTGCTGCTTCTTGAGTTTCCCAAAATCATAGTGACATAGTTGTAAATTATTTGAAGATTGTTGTGGAATTTTATTCTTTTTCTTTCTCTTTTAGAGGGGAAGGACTGCTGAAAATTATGCAAGACTTGTTCCACCAGGCAGAGGTAATAAAGCAATGAAAAGAGAATTTATAATCCTACTTTGAAGTTGCTAATTATTATTTTTTCTGTGAATATTCTCTCTTCTCAATCAACTGAAATAAAATAAATTCTAGTTATGTTTTACAGCCAGCTGATTACCTTGTATAGATATTTGATTTTGTGAGGAAACGATGGACATATTGCTATATTTTTTCAGCTATCTGTCATTGATTTATTCTGGACTGTATTTTTGTTTGCAAACTAAGGTTATAAAAGGGTAAAGATATGAATTTCTTGAGACTGAACTATCTCACCCAATGTAAAAAGCAACACATGTTTATGTAAACTGTATGAAGCAGTCCAGTTCATCAATAGCCACTTTTTCTATTTCTTGCTTGGAAATGGAAAAAAGAAGGGAGATTTGTCAACTACATTTATTCTGAATTTGACTAATCTGATTACAAATTGGATGTGCGCACATTTGGAGAATAGAGGTTTTGTTTTTTTCCCTTAGTGATTTTGCATTTAACTTTCTATCCTTTTCCTCCTTAGGCCTTTGCTACAGAAGGATTAAAACTTACTTCAGCTCTCCATATATTTTCCAATCAGGTATAGTAGTGTCTGAATCTTAAGGACAGTTACTTTTTAAGTCTTTTTTGAATCTTTGACTTACAACAATACATTAGTGACCGTTCGAATTTACAGTGGCATTGAAAAAAGTAACATGACTGTTGCTCTGTCATGATGGTCATATGATTTACATTCAGATGCTTGACAACTGATTCATATTTATGACACTTGCAGTGTCCCAGGGACATGTCCCTTTTGCAACCTTCTGGTAAGCAAAGTCAATGGGAGAGTCAGATTCACTTCACCCTGTTACTAACTTAACAACTGCAGTGACTCATTTAACAAATGTGCCAAGAAAAGTGATAAAATGAGGCAAAACTCACCTAACAAATTTCTCACTTAGCAACATAAATTCTGGGCTCAACTATGGTCAAGGACTACCTATACCTTAATACAATAGCAGCTATCTGCTATTCGTTTTTTCCATAATACTTGTTATTATATTTTGTATGAATTTTGTGACTTACATTTTATATATTTGATTGATTGCTGTCACCAGGGTGGCAGGGAATTATTGGTTTTTGTATTTGTTTTTATTTTTCTAAGCTGGAATCAGTGAGTTGGTGGCCATACCCATTTTAAGAATAAAATAAATTAAAAAATAAATCATGTTTA
Source organism: Laticauda laticaudata (assembly GCA_004320025.1). Taxonomy (NCBI): domain Eukaryota; kingdom Metazoa; phylum Chordata; class Lepidosauria; order Squamata; family Elapidae; genus Laticauda; species Laticauda laticaudata. The sequence continues at coordinate 61,929 of BHFT01041222.1, forward strand.
GCATGCCTAAGTAACATCTGTTTCAGCTTGAAGATGATGACAAACCACTGCTCCTGCAGGAGATTGAGAGGATGGTCTCTGCATGTCAGCAACTTCAGGTCACAGCCAAAGCCCCCGCGCAGGGTAAAACTGCAACTTATCTAAAAGTAAGCTAGTTATTATTTTTTTAAAAGTCATTCCCTATAAACTTTGTTTTCCTATCTTATTTTGTGGCTAATGAAATATTTTAACTGTGGTAAATCTTGAACAGGATACATGGATGATACATGGTAGTGCTCAGTTGCTAAATTAAGGAGACCTTGAGTTACTTGGAAGGGATGAGATGCAGTTGTGTTTTGATGCTTGAAGCAGAGATCAAAATAAAATATAAGCTAACAGGGCAACTCATTAGAAACAAATTTAGTTTATCATAGTGTCCTATTTGGGCTACAGGTACTTTTGAATTAACTGACAATGAGCATACCAGTATAGGTTACCAAAGCTTTATTCCATAGCAAAACAGTAGCATAGAAAAAATGTAATATTTACATCTAAGAGAAACAATAAGAGTACTTGCACTATACATAATTTATAGGATATAGGATGTGTAGTTTGACATATGTGTAATATCCCATTATTACTCCTTATGTCTTACAATAGATAGATCTATCCACCAATTTAGTATTTGGCTTCTTCATTCTCATGAGATACTTAAATGTATGATTCTTCTTACTGTAATCCTCCACCTCCAAGGCGTGTATGTTATGTCCTCCTATCTAAAAGACTGATTTATCATTCAGATTTCCGATTCCAAGCACATAGTTCAAGTATTTCTAGTCCTATAGCATCTGGGCCAATAAGTCAGGTACATGAAATGTTCTTTACTTGTCTTGCAGGTTACCCAAATTCAAACTATAAAAATACTCATTTCCATGATCACATACAAAATATCTTATAATGGAATTCTCTTGAATTCTTTGCAAATAGGAATGAGAGTTTGAAAAATACAGCAGGATTGAAATAGCTGTACATTCCTTCAGCAAATGGCATATCTCCCATATGTTTGGAAGAAGTCCTTCCATTCTACTTTCCCAGGCACATATAAAAATATCTTCTCAGTTCTGTTCTATATAAAAAGGAAACCCCCTGCATTATGATTTCAGGCTATATCACTACTTTCTTTCCCCCTAGGTATCTATATGCCCAGATACAGAGCTTGTTTCTAAGTTCTGTGTTTGGGTGCAAAGCATATGTTGGCCTTGCCGGGTTAACCAGATAGTAATCACAACCAGATGAGCTAATTCCACTTTATTGTAAGGCTATATTAACACAATCTTGCAAGTCTGAAAGTACAATTCTTGTCTTCTTTACATCCCAAAAAATTAAGGAATGTATTTTCTGAGCCTCTTGCTCCTACCCAGTATTGCGCTGCAAACTGTGGTGTCCTTTATTTGTCCATTCCCTTGTCAGTGTTTCTTTGCTCAGTCTCCCAAGCTCTTTTCCCACCTGCGATTACATCAAGTGAATTTGAAAGGTACAGTAAGCCTTCCAAAGCAGTCTTTGTGGCCAGATTGTTAAGGTTATATTGGATAATTCTTTGGCAGTTCAGTACAAACAAAATAACGCTGTCTTCCCCTCTTTGCTTACTTTGTGATTTGGCACTGGGTCATCTATCTTTTCTTCATTCTGGCAATTCATTAACTTAGAACAACACTGCCTTTTTATGAAAAGAGTATTACTGTTTTTGAACTTTACCTAAAATACTGTTTGGTGCAATACATCCATAGCACTGGCTACTTTAGTTATATTATTCAACTCCTTCCACAGGAGCTAGTATATTTCTTGCTTCACAGTTATAATTACATTTTAAAAATGTTTTCTCGAGCTGAATTGTGAAATTATTTTTGCTTCAATGCACTGACTTTAGGTGGATATCTGTATTCAGAAAGTGAAGTATATTTTGGATATTCTTTCCCAAGTTCTGCCACTTAGCTTCAGGTTTCATAGAAAGGTGAGTTGATATATCCAAATATGGCAAAACAAACCATTTCTGGGTAGGATGCCACTTCTATTTTTATTAATTGCTTCTTGTTTTACAGCACAAAGCAGGAAATGGGTATTTAATGGCCCACTGTTCTTGGAATGGCCAGCATGCAGCATCAAGAGAAAACAGTGGTCTGGCTGGGAGGACGAACACTTTTGGAATCAAATCCTTGGAACAACATGTAGCAAGCCTCACTGTATTGGAGAATAAATGAATTGAAGATGGACACATTTCTATGTTGGATTTGTACTTTTAAATTTCTCCTAATTGCTTTCTTTTGAGAAAGGTAAAATCGGGTTAGAAAAAGCTGATGTAATCTTTTCACATCTAATAGATGTCATGGTACTTAGCAATTAGCAAAAGGAACAGTCAGATTTAATGGCTGCATATTTTTGTATGGTGAATAACTTTTGGTTCACTATTAATACTGCTATTTTTGTAATCACGTACATTATGAATGTCTTACTCTTCAAACCCCAAAGATGCTGCTTTGAATGTTCACGCAGATGATCTGGATATCAGATAAGCTACATGGAAAACTACTGGTGGTGGTTGCTGCTGCTATCCTTTATTTGTTTAACAGCCCTCACTAATGTGAGTCTTGATCCTTGCCAATATTATTTGCTGGGAAAGTCCATTTTGAAAAAAAGCTTAACTGGCTGAGTAGCTGCTCAGTCTTTGCCTCTTGAAGTGACTTGCCAAGAAATTATGTTGCCATAGATAACTATATTTGTCTCCAGGTGGGCAAGGAAGATGAGGAAGAGTACTAGGAGAGACGCTGTCCAAGAAATCCACGTTGCTGCTACTGGATACATAAGTTACTATAAAACTTTAATTATGATAATTTTATTTTCATTTAAACACTGTTTTAGCAATATTTAAAATTAAAGATCAGTAACAGCATTAATAAAATCCACTATATTTAAAAGCTCGATTTTATCTTATTCCCTTTTATCTATATTTTTATATACAATCTTTATAGCACTATCTAAAGAATCTTTTCAGAAATAGTTCTTCTATAACCAGTCAGACCTAATTCCCTAATAAATGTGATTGTATTTACAGCCTTAAACATGAAAGCTTGAGTTTTCATTTTTAGCATGTTACAGGAAAGCTTAAGACTGATCATTCAAAAAAGTTTTAGCTATTAAAAATACTTACTTCAAAGAGGGCATTACCTACTTTGCAAGTTCTTTTCCAAGCTTGCTTGAGATCTGTATATATTTTAATGGTTTTATGTTTCAGATTGTAATATTATCAATGAACAACTCCTTGCCGGTCTAAAGTACGATAAACTGAGTATGTTTGAAAATTATATAACTAATAAATTACTCCTGTGTCCTTTACATTTTGCTAAGAAGACAACTTGAAGTCACAAGCTAATACATGATTCTCAATCACATTTGACTGTATCATGCAATGCAGGGATTGGAGGCAGAAAAAAATAAGTAAGATTTCTAACCTCCTTACCTCTTTTTTTCTTCTGTAACCCCAGTCCCATTGTCCACTTCTGTCTGGCATTTATAGTAATGCTGCAATTGTTAAACATATTCTTAATATTTGGTCTTATAAAACCTTGAACCTTCACTCTGCAAACCTCTGCAACACAAGTTAATGACTGATGTATCAGCTAGCTAATTTATAGGTTCAGTGTTGCTGCTCAGCCATCTTAAGGCACCGTGTGTCGGCTTCATCACTAAAATCCTCAAAGAAACAATAAGTATTGATTGCTGGATTTACATTTGGTAAATTTAGATTTACATTTGGCTGGATTTAGATTGGGTTTTGGTTAATAAAGTAGAATGTGAGTATAACATACAGATGAAATTAAGTAAACAAAGTCTTTTATTGACATAAAGAACAATACAATATTTTGGCATTACATCCTTAAATCCAGTAGTAAAGTTACAGATTAACATTTGGAAGATCTTAAACATTGACTTTGTTGTCTGAAAATGAACAATTAAGGTTATAATCACCCAAAAGTAAAGCATGAAAATCAATAAAGTCACTTTAATATGGGATATACTGGAAGATGTCTAATGTATTTCATACTTCTGCTGAGTTCTCTTTCTTTGTATTGCATAATGATGTGGAATTAAAACGTTTTAACAGAAATTCTTCATATTCTTCCCTTGTCAGAAGCCCCTGAGTTACTTTTTTGCTTTCTTCAAATTTTGGTAACACAACTGCAATATAACCCTCTGTGGAAGGCTAAGAAAATGAAAACAAAAATATTTGTAAGAAAATTAAAGGAGGGGGCAGAAGGAAAAGAGAACAAATAACAAGTTTGAAATCCTGACCTTTTCTTGTAGAAGAGATGGATTCTCCAGAATGTTTTCATTCACCTCTATTAATTTTCCTCTTATACAGCTGCAAAGATGTTTGATTTTATTAAGTTATAGAACAGCATGAGTAACACAATATAAATAACATCTTGCCAGCTTACCTATAGATGGTATACTCTTCTCCATCTAAGCAGAGAATTCGACATAGAGGAGCAAGTTCTGTTAGAAATTGAGCACCCTGGAGGGAAAAGCATACAACTAATTAGGATTCTTAGAAAACTATAGCAATCAGAGGCTGAGCATGTACACCAACTGATACAATTTAACATTTGAAACAATGTTTACCATAGTTACAGTATACAATATGGCTCCTTTAATTTGGAAGAACTGATCATGTACTGAAATCCTATATTAAAACCCTGTCTTTTATGAAATCCAGAAGGCTTTATAACATGTTACTAATTTTCCATATTTATAAAGCTGCCCAATGTCTTGATGATTCTGAGTAGCATACAAATTTAAAAATAAATAGAATAACACCAGGATATGATGGTCATTCTGGTGGAACAGACAAATCCTGTCACATATCCCATCTTGGCCCAAATCTTGGGGAAACAGCAAGGTCTTCAAGGCTTGTTGAATGAAGAATAGAGCTGGTACATTTAAATTTTTGGGTGGGGAGGAGCTTTTTTATCAGATTGCAAACTCCAAATATAATTTAGAAGCTCATGCAAAAACTACAGAAGGGTATTTGAGAGCTTACATTTCCATGTGTTATAAATGAAATTGCTGAAATCTCATAAAATTCCAGCTGCTTATTAATCTTTGTCAAGGGAAGATTCCCAATATCTGGAATCAATCAGCTACTGCCTTAGGCATATTGTTTCTCAGCAAAACTTGCTTAACAATACATACAATCTATCCAAGTATTTCTGATCCAGCTACCCCAAACAACGAAAAGACCAATATCAGACATGTGACCAATTCTACTGATTTCAATAACTTTATGTGAGAAGATATTGAGAATATGCTGTCAAACTATTTTCACTTAAGTGCTAGTGAAGAGTAGGTTAGTGTAGGTCTAGAGTAGGTCTAGTGTAGAAAACAGCATCAATATGAATGAATATTGGGAGAGCAAAAATGCAGATTATTCAATGGCATTTTGCTGTGTAGTGGTGTCAATTTCTACAGCCCAAATGTATACTTACTTCCAAGCAGTCAATTTACATGAGTATAAGAGTGGACATGGACTCTTATATGACTCTTATGGCCATCCTCTCATTGATCTGCTTTTCTTTGAGACTGCTCCCATCTTTAAAATCGGTCTGCTGATAAAGTGTTTTGCCAACAAGGGCATATTGATAAGAATTAAGGAAAAATTTGAATCCTGGGATATATAATCAATCTTGATACAACAATTCTTTGAGCTAGCCGAGTAGATTAAAAAAAAAACTAGATTCAAAATGAAATGGATCTGTGATTATTATGAAAATTAAAAGAGCCGTACCCGTTTAGACTTTCCAGAAACTTTATTTTGCAGCCTGTTGCAGTTTGCACTAATCTGATAATTAATACTCTTAATTGGTTTTTCTTTTTGAAGGAGAGGATGGGCATCTGCTACAGTGATGACACAGATTCTACAAAACAAGAAGTTCTGTTTATTCAAAGCATATTTTTTCAAAACAAGACTTCATAGAAGCACTTCCACAATATAATTTAAAAATTAATTTTAAAATGAGAATAAAATAGACTCATAACAATAAGACAAAAATGCAAAGCATAAAATTGAAGCATAGAGGACAGAAAGAATGGAAGGACACATGAGTGTAATCAATATAATTTATAATTTATTTTAAGAAAGCTAGAGTTTTGCTTCAATTAAAGGAAAAAAGGCATTGGTGAAAGTAACATTGTTATAATTAGATTAACTGAGCTGTCGTTTAGATATGCATTTGATTTATGCTTGCCATTCTCAATCCAGCATGGCTGCATAGTTGTGGAAATCAACTGCAAAAGATATTTTAATTGCATTAGTTAGTATATAGAAGGAAACAGAAAAAGATCAACTAAACAAGGGCAAAATACCAGTACCTTGAGTTAGCATGTCTCTGCATGATAAATCATAACATAACTACTTGGTGGCAGGCCAAAATAGAGGATATAGGACAAGATAGGGATCAAAAATGGGGGAAGTAAATTGGTAGACTATTCTGCCAGATCAAAATAGAAGATTAGCATTCTGGAGCGGTGAAAAGCTCTCAGGCTTTACCCCACTGCCTTTTGAAAGTGGTCCCTTTAAAACTAGGTCTGATACCTGGCTTGTAAAACATACTAGGTTCTCTTGAATGATAATTGAACACAGAAACATTTTAGTGTAAATAAGCATGCAACTTGAAGTCTTACCTATTAGAATGTTGCAATATGCAATGATCTTCACACTGATTACCTTTTACGTCTAGGAAAAGAAAGTTTGCAGTTACTTCTGTGCAGGATTCAGGCTGACTGAACAAAATGCTCCAAAAAGTGTTGTATCCTTTTTAAAGCTAACAAACTTAATTTTAGCAGAGGTTTGTGTAAATCAGAGGCCCCACTTCTTTAAATAACTAAAATGCTAAATCGGCTGGCAAATAAATGCATGTAGGAGGAGGAAAAGTTAAAAAAAGGAGGAAAAAGTTACCTATAAAGAGCAGAGCAGAATAAAATGCAAGACTATAATTGGGACCAGCAACTCAAATTATTAAGCAAAGTGGTTGACAAGTGAAACCTTGACTGCTTGTGAGCTTATTTCAGCTTTCTGTTGCTTTACAGCAGAGGTTTCCAAACTTTTAAGACTTGTGGACTTCAACTCCCAGAATTCTCCAGCCAGCATAGCCAAGTTTGAGGAGCCTTGCTTTACAGAATTGTGAAGGTCATAAAAGCGAGGATTGATCACAAGCTACTTTTTCATCACTCATAACTGCAAACCGTTGTTAAGCAAGGACTACTTTTGTTGTCTTGAATCTCAGGCACTTAGTTTACATGGATGTGAAGATTTATTCTCCGAATTTGGGAAAGAAAAACACGTTTGCAAAGGTGGTTTTTTTCACCCACCAAAAAATACAAATCACCAAATAATTAAGGCAAAGCAAAAAACATTCATTTCAGGGGGAGTGGGTCAAGACTTTATGGGGAGTTAGGAAACAAATGTTACATTCATATGTCAGAAAGCAAGTGATCAAACAATAAAAGACATAGCTTACATTTGAGGATTGAACAAACAAAAATAAAAAAAAAATGGCTATTCTAGATAACCTTCCACTAGTGGAAAATGTATGGTTATATCACCCCCTTTGTACTGTATCATTATTAATACTCGCAAGTATACTCAAGGACATCCAGAATACATTACCTCTTTAGTTATTGAAAAGTTCTGGTTGTCCAAAATGGCACTGGTTAAAAAGAAAGCATGGTTTCCTGCACTTTGAAACAAGATAGATGCCAGCGCTATTATTACTTTATTAAAAGTAATGAAGCAATGAAGCCTAAAATTCCAGACAACACCTGTACACCAATAAGTCACAAATTACTAGATATAAATGAAGTTTTAATAGGTGGCATTGCACCCATATCTAATTTGTCATCCTTAACTGTGCTGAATTCTTCCAGACTGAATTCTTCCATATTCTTCCATTTTGGTTTTTTTCAGAGCCCTATATGCAAATCACAGGCTTAAATCTTTCCTATAATGCACCTTGTTAGAGTAAGAGAAGCATACAGAGTCATAATAAGGCTTTTCTGCCAGCAAATCTCCGGTCACAGAGCTGGCAGGAGGGTGTCCTTAACAGTTCCAGCAATCACACCTGCCGAAATTCAGGATCCTCTATTTCAAAGGTTTCCAAACTTGATAACTTTAAAAACTTGTGGACTTTTAACTCCCAGAATTCAACAGCCAGCAGAGCTGGCCTGGAGAATTCTGGGAGTTAAAAGTCCACAAGACTTAAAAGTTATCAAGTTTGGGGACCCCTGTTTAAGAGGGTTGACTTCAGCTCCCAGAATTCCTCAGCCAACTCCGCTCTGTTTCATCCCCATAACAACCCACGCAAGGAGAAAAGCCGGAAGATTGGGTGGAAATCCCTGAGGCTGCAAAAAGCGTTTCTTTTTTTTTTTTTCCCTTTTGTTTAAGGTGCAGTCGATCACTTTCCCAGCTCTTTTCCGAACCGAAGAAGGGAGGCGAGCGAAAGGTCGGGGATGAAACTACCTGGTTTGTACCAGCGGGTGAAATACCGTTCCGTCACGCCGGGCACCGTTGCCATGGAAGCCCGGGCCTCCGAAGCCCCCGACGCCATGATTCTAAGCGTGGGCGTGGCGAAAGAGCCGCGCTTGCGCTTGCGCTTTCTCGGCGCGGCCTAAACAAAGCTCGGGGCAAACCAAGTATTCGCCGTAGAGCTGTACAGCGAATAGAGATGAACTCTATAATTTTATGGCAGAAATTTCCGAGCTCCATTGAGAAAGCTAGTTTGAATTTTATTTGGGGTCATCGTAAGATTTGACCATAGAAGTCAAGGAAGAAACACGACTGACAAAGGAGAATATTAGTAGCTCAGGGTTGAAAGTGACAAGCACTGAAGATGTTATCCGGTTAGGGCAAGGCTCTTCAAACTTGGCAAGTTTAAGACTTGTGGACTTCAACTCCCAGAATTCCTGAGCTAACATGACTGGAGAAGGAATTCTGGGTGTTGAAGTCCATAAGTCTTAAAGCTGTCAAGATTGAAGACCTCTGAGTTAAGGTAATAAAACGTCTGTAAGAAAACAAATAAGCTCAGAGAGCATCAAGGACCCCTCAAGGACCTCACCAAGGACTAGGGTGTTTATATTATTATCATTATCATTATTATTGTTGTTATTATTACTATTACCATTTTAATTTTTAAATACTGTGTAGTGTGATGTGGTGCTTGGGCACTGTGCTGGAGTAGCTTTCAAGTTTCACAGTATTTTGAATGCAATAAAGGTATTCTACTCTACTCTACTCTACTCTACTCTACTCTACTCTACTCTACTCTACTCTACTCTACTCTACTCTACTCTACTCTACTCTACTCTACTCTACTCTACTCTACTCTACTCTATTCAAACTCGACTAACCTTGCCTCAATAAATAAGTACAAATGCTGTCAAGAGTCCATTTGGAAGGAAACTTCCAAAAGTTTCCAAAAGATTGAAATGTGTGCTTTTCTTTCGCTTGTGTTATTTCTAAAAGATTTTGGAGGGAAAAACTAGGATGGAGTTAAAAAAAAAAAAAAAGCATTAAGTGTGCAAGTGAGACAGTGGCTGGCAAGTCCTGCAAATTAAGTCCTACTCTGTATTTGTGCCTGTTTTTCCTGCCTAAGTGTAAAACCTTGCTTTTCTCCACATTAAATATGATGTTGTTGGATAGGGCCCATTATTCAAGTCTTGTCATGACCTTTTTGGATCCTGAGCTTGTCTTCTGGGAAGCTGGCATCTGCAAATTTGAAGAGTTCCCCTTCTATTCCCTCATCTAAGTCATTTGTGAAAATATTGAAGAGTACCGTCTGCCGAACAGTTTATTGTTTCTGTGAAGCTTCACACTGTTTTGAAAAATAATCATAAGACATATTAAGATTAGAATAGCATATGATTACTTTAATTTTATATATTGACAAATAATTTTCTTGCATTTATAGATTTGTACCTTACTGGAGAAACTCATTCATTCTCTACTAGTCGTGTCTAACTCTTGGCGACTTTATAGACAAATGCTCTCTATGCTATCCTGTCAAGCACAGCTTCTTATTGGGTGTTCATCTTGTATCAGCTTTGATGGGATGAAACCGGAGTGTTCTTTGCTTGCCTCTTCTTCTTACTCCACTCACCATTCCTAGCATCAACTTCTCCACTGAATTTGCACATATGATCATGGTCAAAGTAAGCAGTCTTGTGATTTTGGCTTCTCGTAATATTGCTGGATTTATGATTCGTTCTGTGTTGGTTGTTCTGGCTACCTATGGTGTATGCAATAATTTACACCAGCACCAAGTTCAAAGGTGTCAATTCTTCTAAAATCAAGCTGTTCAGAGTCCAACTGTTACACCCATATATCATTATAGGGAAGACGATTGCTCTAACTAGCCTTTTTGTATTTATACCAATCTCTCTGCTTTTCCAGTTTTTAGTCATGTTAACCATTGCAGTGCAGCCTAAGGATATCCTGCACTGATTTTAGGAATCCAACTGCCATCATGAACAATTTTTGATCCAAGGAAAATAAATTCTCAAACTAATTCCATTTTGTCCTTGTTGATTTTTAACATCTCGTGTCCATCTGCAGCTTTTTTCATTATCTTTGTTTTCCTGAAAAATCAACCCTTTTTACTGTTGTCCATGATTTTTCAGATCATTTCTTCAAGGTCTTCCTTATTTTCAGTCAATAATGTTGTATCATTTCTGTACTTCAAATTATTTATAGTTCTTCCTCCAATTTTCACTCCCAACTCGGGCAATTCCAAGTCAATCTCCACATGATTATTTCAGCATACAGACTGAACAAAAATGTTGATAAAATACATCCCTGTCTAACTCCCTTTTTGATCCTGAACCAATCTGTGTCACGACAAAATGTTATAATAGTGTTCACATTTGAATCTTGGTCTTTCTGGCCAAAAACCCCAGTAAAAAGTAGTCAAGACTGTGAGGTTGCTAGGAGTTAAAACATGCAATCATATTTTTCCCACTGATTTGCATCAAATCAATATTTTTCTTGTCTTCTCCAGTCAACACTAATGGGCTTGGTTTATTAATGTGGCTTTCAAGTGGATATTTTGAAAGGTTTGTTTCACATCTCCTGGGATTTGGTCAGCTAGCAATCTTCCCCTTCCCGGTTAAAGAACAAATATGGAATTCTAAGAGCTGATTTTGCCTTTTCTCTCATAAATTGCTTTTCTGGAATGCTTTAATTAGTTCCTGTAATCTTTCTACAACAGTTCTAAAACCATCTCATATTTTAAAACATTTTTAGCTACAATATGCAAATGAACTCACTCTGATACAGCATAATAGAAATCTATTTTATTTCTCTGTAGCTAAAAACCAAAAAAGTGTTCTAAAAATAAAAAGTAAAAAACCTACGTAGTAGGAATGTGAATTCTCTATCAATTATACAAATGACCTGAAGAATGCATGCTTTGCCATCATGAGTTGATTATTTGGAAGTCTGCATATAATGTTTAATTTCCTATTTTTCTTAACATTAATTAAATATATAACTGCTATAACTTACTTTGGAAACACATGTAAACTGATTTTTATTAGTTTATGCAAATTTTAATTTTGTTGTCACTCTCTTTTTACATATACAATATTAAAATATTCTGAAAAAGAAAAGATGTTACTTTTAAGTTTGACATAAGACATTCACAGGATTCAATTCTGAACAATCATGGTTATTGAAGGACATCCTGCTTAAAACATGGTACATGTGATATAATGGTTAGCAATGTTGAAGAAAAAGTGACTCTGGCTAGTTCTCTTTCTGCTTATAGCAGTAGCACTTAGACTTATATACCGTTTCACAGTGCTTTACAGCCCTCTCTAAGCGGTTTGCAGAGTCAGCATATTGCCCCCAACAATTTGGTCCTCATTTTAATGACCTTGGAAGGATGAGTCAACCTTGAGCCAGTGAGAATCGAACTGCTGGCAACTGGCAGTCAGTAGAAGTAGCCTGCAGTATTGCATTCTAACCACTGCGCCGCCACAGCTCATATAGTTATTGTGACAATAACCAAGTAGAGAAAGCAATCAGAGTATTACTCCTAAAATTCTTTACCACTCCTTTACCTCCACTTGCCATAGGAGATATCTGTACTTTCTTCTGTGTGTCAAAGTGACATGTTCATCTGCATCTGTGCATTTTGTCCTTAAAAGACTGATCAAATTGTACATGAAGCTGAGTTAACAAATGTCTTTTATCAGCCAGTTTAGTGCTTTGGCAGTTTTCTGTTACATATGTTATCCAACTTTTTCATAATATCAGTTTTTTAAAGAATGCAGATCCTTAGAAAGCAAAGAATGTTCTGTCACTTCTTCTATTTTGAGCATATACTGTATGGTGTGAAAAAGCTGTTCTGATTCAAATATGCATCATCTATCAAATGGCTGCTGAAGATTCACATGTACCCAGAAATTTAGACAGTACCTCAATTATTATAACCATACAAATACACAACTCATAGCAGAAATCCTCTATTATGTATCCTATTCCAGATTTTCATCTATTTAATTCATTCATGAAGGCTGGAATAGACTCCCATGGCATTGCACTGAATGAAACATATGCCCCTGTTGTTCAGGAATGGTTGCATCCCTGAACAACTTTTTACATGCCAGCTAATTTTAACTTTTCCCACTTGGATGTGCCTTGCCTTCTCCCATCTTCCAGTAGGAAATCAGAATCAATCAGCATGCAGCGCACTCAATTCTGCAAACACACAGTTGGGATTCAGGAAGTGTTTCCAGCACTCTAAAACCTCCACTTATCCATCAACCCCTTTCAGAGTACATAGGTATGCAGCAACAGCTACAGGCAAGTGGAGGCATCTTGATAAATATAAAAACATACTTTGGACATTTAGTCAGACCAAGGATCATGTAATTTTAATTGCAAATAAAAAATTAGATCTCTTCATTGGAATACATGTTTGCAGCAACATAAATGTTCTCCACCATCACTACCAAGAAAAAAAGGTGATAATTTTAGATTTTTCTACATCTTAAAAGCAACAATAGTCAACGTGTTTGTACCACTTTAATATATACAAGACAAACTCTAGCAATGCATGCTCTAATCAAATTAGCAATATTATTTTTGTTTAAAGAAAGTTCAAGTTACAAACCATTTATAGTTTTGTTTTTCACTATATTTGGAAAAAGGTAATATTTCATAAGCCAATTTTCTCTCTGTCACTTGTAATCCCCTGCAGTTTATGAAAGATTATATTATTAAAATCTCTATGACTAATTAATGGGAGGGAAAGTGCCTACAATTAAACTATACGACAATATCAATAGTATGAAAAGTAAACAGAACATGCAGCTGAAGCAGTGTACCACTTCAACAAACAAAGAAACTTCAGTTCATGGAAGCAACTGTAATCCTTCAGTGGTTTACCCTTGAATAAAGAAGGGTGGGGTGGGGTGATTTCACAGTTTTCTTTCATCATCCCGTACCTTTACATCTGTCATCCTCCCTTAAGGATCAGGAGGAACAAGAAACTGGCAAAACTTCTTCCACCTCCTCAAGTGCAGCTCTGAGTATGAATATAATCCTATAAATTTATGCTGAACACAATTTTATGTTCAAACACCGAGATAAGTAACATGATACCAAAACCTAATAGAATTCCTGCATTTTGTAACAGGAAATATCCCCAGCGGCTACATCCATGATCACTAGCATCATTGTGAAGCATTTCAGGTACCTATATTAAAAGAAACATACACAATTTTAAGTCGTGCATATTATAATAAATGTTTCTACATATGCAGTGGCTAATGCTGGTGACATTGATTATACATACAAAATTTGCTAGAAAACATTGAAGTATATTCCCATCTGTAAAATATGCTCCTATTCTTATTCCCAGGCAGCTATGATAAATATATCTCGATTTTTTTTTAATGCCCTGTAATCCCTTGCATTGGGGTGGAGTCAGGGTAACTGAATGGAACTCAAGTGTTTACTGGTCAGATCCCCTTCCTGATGCCTATGCTAAGTTTACAGCAGACAATTACTCATTGCGACCAAGAAGAGATATACAGTATCTGCCGCTACCTAGGATCGAACTCACAGCCTCCTGATTGTGAGGTAAGAGCTCCACCTCTAGGTCACTACGCCACTCATATCTAGAAAATTAAGGAACCAAATTATTTTCTTTATATTTCTATTACTGTTTTTCAGTGAATGACTTGATTTTCCATGCTTCCTGGATCCACTGATCATTATCTTACTTAGAAGACTACTGTGGCTGGTTGCCTGTGATCAAGTATGGGTTGAAAGTATTCTGCTTCAACAAATCTTGAAATTCTTCTTAGTATACTATTTCCCACCCACTCCCACCCCATCCACAATGCATTAGTTAGAATGAATCCTACCTAGGAATGTGTGTGTCCAGGTTTCATTCTTAAAATGAATCCAGGATGGTACTCAGAAAATCATAACAATTGGATGAATGAATATATCTGGCTGTAATAGCCAGAATGGCCAGGTTATTTGGGTAAAGGTTTACTAAGCTAATATTATTTCCCCACCCGACTGCAACTCCTCTAATCATTACTTCTATTGGCTAGAGTATAAGCATATTTTGAAGTCAATGCCAGGCTAGTATTCCCATAAGAATATCTCACTGGCATTCCTAAGTATTGGAATGCTATTAACATCTATTAATAAGCCTATACTTACCATATCAACAAGAGCAACATACATGAACAGCCCAGCAGTAAGGGCAAAGATCCACATGGAAACATTGTCAGCGTAATGGCCAATAAGTATCCCAGTAGCCATTCCAAGATATGCGAGCATAGCTGAGAGAGCGTTATAAAGAACAGCTTGTTTGACAGTCATACCAGCTTTGAGTAGTACAGCAAAGTCTCCTTCAAAAGAGAAATATAAATATGTTTATATCAATCATTTGTATAAAAATGTCAGCATTCCACCCTACATGGACATGCTAAAACATTATGAGCTTTTAAAAAATCCTTTAAAAAAATCACTTGCTTTCATATAATCAGGTACTTCAAAACTTTAGGAGAATGGAGACAAGCAGGAGCATAATCACCTTTGTCATGTTTTATCATTTTTATGTGTTTGCAGATACACAAATATATAAAAACTAGGATTGTATACAGATAGGACACAGGATTTCATGATTGTCTCTCTCAGCTAGAGAGAGACCAAAAAAAAAAAAAAAGNACAAAAAAAAAAAAAAAAGGACAGATTATAAGTATCTTTAAGGAGCAGCTCATAAATGTAGTATAATCACAGATTTCACAAATCTGAGTTTTTCCATTATTCTAACACACACTTCTACAATTTATATTAATGTGGAATAAAATACTTTGAAATAATTTGCCATTACAAGTAGTCCTCCAGACCACAGTGAAGCCCAGAATTTCAATTGTAAGTCATTGCAGTCGTAAATCAAGGCACTGTATGATCGGACTTGATTTTATAACTGATTTTTTTGGCTGTTGTAAAATGAGTCACTATGGTCGTTAACCAAACCACAAATGTGTTAAGGGAATCCAGCGTATCTAATGGGTATTTTTTGCCATTTTCTATTGGAAAAGAGAAAAAAGACATAGCAAATTAAGATCACATGACCATGGGATGCTGCAACTTGATAATAAATGCAAACAGGTTGCCAACCACCGAAAATGTGATCATATGACTGTGGAATGTGTGTGCGTATGCACACATGTGTGCACGCAACAGGCATACCTTTCAGGACAGATTATAAGTATCTTTGCTGAAGTCCATTTTAACTTTAAATGTTTAATAAGCAACCAGCTATAAATCAAGGACTACTATAAAACCCTTTAAATTAGAAGCATGCAGTTGAATTGGGTCAAATCTTCACCAAGTGAACCAAATTAGATTAGATTTGGTGAGTTTGGAATATGCTTCTGAATATTATGAACTCCAGTATTACTGATAGCTGCAGTAAATTGGCAATAAAATTAAATTAGCTTGCTGATTAATAAAATATTTGTTTGTCTTTTATTAATTGTTTATTTGTTCTTTTACTCTCTTGAAAAGTTTCATTGTATTGTTTAAAACTGAATCACCAGACCATGTTTGAAACTGTGGGTGGTATTCAATAAATCCTAAATTCACATCTGCGCCAATAGACTCTAAGGTTGGCCATACATAGAGGTATGGCGCAGATCAGGGAAGATGTGAGGGGATTTGGGAGGGTGTGTAGGACACATTGTGCACGGGATGTGGCATAAGTCATGGAACGTGCATGAGAGGTGTGCAGGGAAGGAAGGAGGCAAAAGAGGTATTGCATGGATCAAGGAGCATGCATTGGGTTGTTAGTGGCCAGTGTGTGTGAGCACAGAGGGGCTGAAAAAGGGTGCACGTATGGGGGAGACTTTCTCTGGAAACTTCTAATCTTCCCTGCTAGCTTCTGCATTGACTGGGGAAGTGAGCAAGGAAAGTTGCACATGGCGATCACATGATTGTGTGATGCATGACAATGGTGAAAGTGCAAACGGGCTGCCCAGCACTCAGATCACAATCATGTGACTCCAGGTGTCCTGGAACAGCTGGAAATCTGAGAATTATTCAGAGAATTATTATTCTTATTCAGCATCACTGGTCACTGACTAAATGGTCGTAGATTAAGGACTACCTACATATCCAGAAGGGATATTGAGTTGGAAGTTGACAGCTTAATAAAAACAACTCAATGTCCAAAAAACAAAAAAAGTTCATTTCTCAACAAGATCATTAGAAAATGGAAATCAATCTAATTTCCAGTAATGGCTTGATACAAATTTAAGAATTTGGAATATATTTAGAATACCGTGCATAGTTTTTTCATGCTCTAAGACGTCCCCCCAAAAAATGATACTAAAGCACAGAAAAGCCTTCCAGAATAATCAGAGAATTAAAATAATTCTCCCATCAGCAAAATAACAAGTGTTACAATTAGTTTAGAAAAAGGGGGAAATTTGGAATGTGGAAAATGTGGAGGAAGAGAATGTATTTCTCAATCTTTCACAAAACCAGAACCCATAGCATGTAGTTAAACTAAACGTAACGATGGCCATAAACCTAGCTTTAGAAGGTGTACAAAAAAGAAACACAGAAAAATCTATGAAGAACAAGCTTATCAATGACTACTATCGGTACAAGGGCTTTATAATATATTTAAAAACAGAAGAATAACAATTGCAAAGGAACAAAAGCAGAGAAGATTGTTGTTCTAATATACTTTGTGAATCAATTGTGTATGCTTGACAGGTTGCTGTGAGAAACAATTGTTTTATCTGATCCAAGAAGATAATTACATTGTGATAAACCTTAACAAAATGGTAGATTACTACTCAGCATTTAAACAAAAATAAATACTAATGAGTCAGCAATGGGAATTTGGGACTTTATTAATATTACTCTGCAGTTGATATACCAATTAAAGCATGGAAATTATATTTTACTACTTTTTAATACATATATCTTACCCAATTCGTGTGGCAACTCATGACAAAAGACTGCAACAGATGTACTTAAGCCACTGGATAAACCTTCAGTGAAAGCAGCCCCTAGGAAAAATGAATGAACATTATTTTTTTAAAAAAGCAATCACACTGGAAAATGCAGGCAAACCCAAAAACAAATTTAAATTAAGAAAGATGTTTTTTTTAATTAGTATTGTGTATTGTATAGATGCTGTATTGCAAGAACCATGGTCTAAAATCATACAAGGGAGAACAAGAAATGACTAGTTGTAAGAAATACGCTCCCTATAAAGAAAAGTTTAAAAATATTTTCTGGACTAAAGCTATATACTTTCAGCTAGCCCTTAAGGCCGTTCTTATTTCTATTTTAGTTCTAGTGAAGAGAATCAATTTCCTATCTGTGTACTTGTTTAGAATTTCAGTTGAAATGAAGAGCAGTGTACAGCTACATGAAAGTCACAAAACTACAGCTTTTAATAAGATGGATAAAGAGCTAACGCAATAACAACATGACTACAGTTAATCTTCACTTAACAATAGTAATTAGGACCAGAATTTCTGTTGCTAAGTGATACAATCATAAAACATGGCATCGTATGACCATACTATTTACCAACAGCCATTCTAGCATCTTCAGTTTCTGTCATTAAGTGAGTAACAGTAGCTTAATTGAGGATGTCACCTGGATGCCGTTTGTAGCTCCCTGCTGGCTTTCCCACTGACTTTGTGTGTAGAAATCCATCAGAGGTCACAAATCAAGATCATGTGATCATGGAGATGATGCTATGACTGATATAAGTACGAAGACTATCATAACTACCATTCATTCAACACCATTGTAAGCTTGAGTGATTTTTGAATGAGTGGTTGTTAAGTGAGGACCACCTACAATTTTTATGTACTTTAAAACTAAGACATCTTGATTCTTGGCTATGAGAAAAAAATAACCAAGTATTAGCAGAGCCTATAGACAGGAAGACAGACAAATAAGATTCACGTTTACCTCAATGCTAGTTATGTTTAAAAAATGACACATGTTATTTTCATGAATTTGGAATTTATGAGATATTGATAAATTAGCTGGGAAAATACTGAGAGTCCTGATAAGCTTAATAATCAAATCTTTTTTATGATTCCTCTTCTGCATTTACAAAAAAAGTTGCTGCAGTGTTGCTCCCATTTACCTATATGAATTAGCAGCCATAGGAAAGCCAATACATATGCACTCACCAATTGCCAGACCATCACTGAAGTTATGCAGGCCATCTCCCATTATTACCATCCAAGCTAAGGTAGCTATACCAGCATCTTTCAATTCCTCACGTGAATACCGCTGGCTATGGCTATGTGGGTGATGATTTTGATGGTGATGGTGATGCAAAATATGATGGTAGTCATGGTGATGATGACTGAGATGATCTGATTGCCCTAGAGTGTCATGCAAGTGTGAATGGCATTTGTTTCTACACCCTCTGGATGCATATTCATGATCAGCTGTCTCTTTGTGGGTGTGTGCGATCATGACCTCTTCTTCTTCTTGTACCATGGGTTTCTGAGATAGGAAATTTGATGGTTCTTGAGAAAGTGACCCCAAATAATTTTCAGGCCCTTGGAGGGAGAAAAAAAAGAAAACAACTCAAATAATTATCCAATCGAAAAAAAAGGAAACAATTAAAATATTTGGTATATAGCTAAAAGACTGTTTTATTTTCACATGTTTTTTATTGGAACTATACCATGCAAGTAAGTAAAGAATGTTCTAATCTACTTTATGTTTTAGGACAAACTCATAAAAGGCAGGCACACTTTAACCATACATGTTACATGTTTAGAATCATATCTTTAAAATCTAGTCTGTGCATAAATGCATCTAAAGTTCAGGTTCAACATGTGCCCATAATAATCTAGATAAATACCCATCAGGTTTCCTGTCTCACCTCATTTTTTTCAAAAATAGATTGCACTCATAAAAGTGACATTAATGAGAAAATAAAAATGATTATAAGCTATGTGTTTCATTTGCAGGTGTGTCCACATGCCTACGGTTACAAAAAGTGGAGATAATTGGGAGCATCTTGGAACATTCTCATGAACTGATTTTGTCAGGGCCATCATGGCAACCTTTTTTAAAAATTATTTTATTATAATGGTAACTATTTAACAACAAAATTCCCGATGTGTCCACCAGCATAAATGATTTTAAGCCATTATCTTGCAGCATGTAAAAATCACTAAGAGAAGAAGCAGTGCAATCCTTTTCAAAACTTACTCATAAAGGCCAAATCAACTTCAGAAAGATCAACATAGCACAGGGATGGCTTACTATATATATTTTTTGATTTAGCTAACAATTTATAGTATTTATTATAATAACTAGCAGAATCTAGAGACGCAAGGATAGCAAATATCAATCATCTCTCTGCAAAATTTCTGGGTAACAAAAGAATGGATGGCATATTGTACCCAAAAGCCAGTTGGTATAATGGTTAAGAAACAAGGTTAGAAGCTGGGAGATCATAAATTTTAGTCTGACTCCAGGGCACACACAGAATAATAGGCAGGGTGTGGGGGGAAATACGCAAACAAATGACAATGGACAGAACTTCTTACGGAGCAAAAAAACTGAAATAAAAAGGAGGTTGCAATAAAGAGAAACTAAGATCATGTTTGCCCAAATAGCTCTAGTAGCCTCTAGTGGAGAAATGCAGGAAACTGCCAATAAAGTCTACATCGTTACAGTAATACATGATGATGAAAAATTATGAAATTAGTTAGGGATATTCCAAACAATTCCTGCATCACTTATATACCCTATTACAATTATTAGGCGTTTTGTAAGGTTTTTCTTTATAACTGTAGCGGCTATCTTTCAAAATCTGGGGCTGAGAAGGGAGCTTCTAGATTGTCAAGAACTGAGATGCATATTGGCTGCCCGACTTCAAGTTTATCTTCCCTATCTTAATATTTGGGACACAAAAGGGGCTGAAAAAAATGAAAATGTGGATAAATGCTAAGTCAGCACTCTTTTATGACAACAAAATGTTTCTTCACAGAGTATCTCATTCATTACTCTCTGTAATCAAATGTTTTTTTTTTAATTAAAGGGAGAGGACAATTTTCATTCACTTTTTAATATATTTGTAAGAGATGGGGAGACAACAGAGAGCTCTGTTAAAAGAGAAAAGGCAATTTCTCCTTTTTATATCCAATACTGTATTAGAAAGTGAAATCTATAATGCATTTAAAATCGAAAATAATATCATATATTATATTTTTGTTCATTCTTGGTTTACTTGAACTCTCTAGTGCTCTTAGTACCCAAAGAAAAATTGTAGGCTTTTTCAAATTGCAGATAAAAACATGCAAAATAGAAAAAAAAACATGGTTTGTATACAGACAGAGAGATAGATAGATAGATAGATAGATAGATAGATAGATAGATAGATAGATAGATAGATGGATGTAGATGTAGATATAGATATTTTTTTTTCTTAAGTTTTCGCGGGTACTTATATCTATGCTGTTCAGCTTTGTTAGGGTATTTTCCCACATCCTTGAAGCTGTGCTTTTAAAGTTGTAGCATTAGAGTGCAAAGCATTGCATGCATGATCTTGATACTTAGTGTCATGCCTTGTGGACTATTGTTCACAATAGCATGTTATATATATATAAAAAAAGAGAATCTCATCTGCCGAAACATTGCTACAACTTTAAAAGCACAGCTACAAGGACATGGGAAAATACCCGAACAAAGCTGAACAGCATATATCTATATTTATATCTATATCTATATGTGTGTGTATGTGTGTGTGTGCTGTTCAGCTTCCTTCGGGTATTATCCCACGTCATTGTAGTTGTGCATTTAAAGTTGTAGCAAAGTTGTAAGAGAACGATTTCACAGAATTCTAGATCTGCCATCATATCAGGCCTTATGTATTGGTTCGTAAATGTGTCTGCATGTTACGACTCATCAGGCTATTAAATAACTAACGGCTTGTGTATAGCTGACCCACATTCACTCACGCAACTCATACATAGAAGCACTGAATGAGATGGCAAAGGATGAGATTCTGGCTGAGAGATGATTGCCTAGACTTTAAAAGCATACAAACTACACATGACGTGGGATCAATAACCTGAAGGAAGCTGAACAAGCATCATAGAGTAAGTAACCCTTGAATGTTATGGGCGATAAACCTTAAAAACAGCCCACACACACACACACTACACACACACACATATATTTGTAGAATTTTTATTTGAGTTTTTCACAAGAAAAATAAAACACACTTATTTTTGAAAGTGAAGCGTATCAACGGGTTTATAAAGTTTCTTTCGGTACGAGACACAAATTCAACTTCAATAGCTTATTTTTGACTAGTTCTATCTTTCGTAATCTTATTTACATGTTTTTAATAAATACATATTCCTTGCATAGGTTCTTCACCTCTTTTAAAATTTTCTCGGTTTTTATTTAATTATCGATCTGCTCGACAATCAATACATTATTGTTAATTAATTCTTTGTAACTGGATTAATGCTAATTCAATTAATCTATTAGGCATATTCTCTGGCTATTATATAAAGCTTATTTATTATTCTCCTGTAAATGTTTTTATACTAGCCGACAAAAGGACAGATAAGAAACCGTCCTTGTAATATTGCTCTATTACATTTTGGATATTAATTTTAAATGTGTTGTATCTCAGCCCATTGTACTTCTTATTTAGGCTTCTAATAAATTACCTGAACAAATGTTAACTAATTAACGATGTTAACGTTGTAAATAATATTATCAACAGCTCACTACACTTTCCATTTGGGGATTCTGCCGTTGGGTACCCATTTCTTTAAAAATTACAATCTATTAATTCTTAAAAAAAAGAAATAAAAATAATAATACTGATGTAATTAAAAACAAACTACATTTCCATTCCAAATATCAATTATTAATGGCTTTTAATTAAACAATAATACTAATGTTCAATCTAAAATCTTAATTTCTTCAACATTACTTTTTTAATTAAACATTATTTACTACACATATGAGGAAACAATTTATTAAACAAGCGCTTTACTAAATTAAATTTTCCCCTCTTCAGCCCTATATTTTATACAATCTGACTAATTAAAAGATGGTTCATAGCGTCCCTTCACACTAATGTTATAATACTCACTGTTATTACAAAAAAAGCTTCCACAGCTAAGTGCACTTGAATCTGCAGATATCTCTCGTTTATGTCTGTTCCAACATAAATATACATTTTTACAACATTTTTGGGATTACCTTTATAACAAGTTTTATTGAGAACTTACTATTCTGCATCTATTTTGTCATCTATTTGGCCTGAATAATTGAGTGTCAATATTTTAAGACAGTTGTTTCTTGATTTTCTGATTCCATCAATCATCTATAATGTTTTTTTTCTAGCTCCAAAAAAAATACACAAGTTTAACAATTTGCGCTTATACCTTTCCCTGAATGAACACATATTTTCAAACAAATATAGACGATAGACATAGTGGAATAGAAAAATATAGACATGTGGAATAGAGAGATGTTGAAGATACATGTGAAATTTCTATTAGTAGCAGACTGGTTTAGAAAAAACCCTATAGAATTTTTTTGCTTTTTGTAGATTTTAGTTTCATTCAGTTATTAAAATCTTACCACTGGCAGCTAGGACTAAAATTCAGTCTTCAGTCTGTACACATTTGAGGAGTCATCGAGGGTTGTTTTGTTACTTTGAAAAGCTTCGCGCTCCCGTTAATGAGTGAAATTAAAGTTCACTGGAACTGATTATAGAAAAGCGCCAGAGTACGAGGCAGAGAGTGAGAGCAATTAATGTCTGTGAGGGTCAGAATGTGGTTAAGAGGAGCGATGGTACTTTCAAACAATTTGGTTGTATAGGAAGAGAAAGAATGTTGAGCAAAACAAAATTGGGATGAAAGACCAGGTAGATTTCTTGAGCGCGTGTTGTTGTATGTTCTTGAGTGCTTTGGAAACTGTTAGTAAAAGTGTATGTGAATCAAAGTGGGCTCAACGAAGAAACATAAATTATAAATCCTCCAAGAGCTGTAAGGCATTTTCCCATGTAGAATCCATAAATAGAGCATTTTCCTTCTGAAAACGCTTTGAGAGAAGACTTAGAAGTGCTGTGTGGTAGAAGGAGGCATGCATTGACTGATGTGCCGATCAAAGGGTTTTATATCGCAATGATGATGGATGGGTGCTTTCCATAGAGGCGACTGGAAGTGTGGGAGAAGGTTTTAAAAAGGAAAATATTTTGTAGGAGAGCAAGTCAGCGAGGGGCCGAGTAGACGAAGAGAGATGAGAGTAGGAGTGAAGAGTAGAAAGAAATAGGTTAAGTATACGAGGGTATAGTAGCAAGGAGTCCGCCCGAACCGTTCCAGGCGCTGTGAACTGGCAGCCGACGTGAAGAGGAGGCCCTGTGGATGGCTACAGACGCGAACTGGGCAACAGCGTTGGGTGGAAAGTGTGGGACGCGTAGTGTTGAGTGAGGCAAAGAGTACGGCGAGGGGACAAACGCAGGAGTGAAGTTCCATCCATGGGAGATGCCGGCGCAAGGCTGAATAACGAAACATACGCCCCCAATAGTCTGCCCAAAAAATCTCTCTCCCACAGAAACCAAGTCCTGTTGCCTCAAAGGGGTGTGGGGGTCATTGATATATAGATAACAAGACAGAAAAGGTTGGGAGAAGCTTGCGATTTTTATTGGCAGGCCGAGTGACACCCACGGAAGTGAAGACTGGACAGACTAAGGTCCTGGGCTAGTCCCTAAAACAAATAAACTCTATAATTTAGAAACTATACATAAGAATATGGAACCAATATGGAAATCAATATTCCAGAAGATTATAGAGTCAAAAGTCCTTGTAGTTCTTTGGGAAACTCTCCAAAGAAAACATGTGGGGCGAGTTTGTGGGCGTGTGATGGTGGAGGTGGGAGAACTGTGTTGGTAGTTCGAATTAGACGTACAGCGATATGTGGTGGAGCATGGTGTTCATTTTTTAGAAGAAAAGAGTGATACCCAGCTGTGTGGGAATAAAAATTAGTGAAACATTGACTATTCAGGGGGTAAGAACTCAAAATATAATTCAGATGACTGGTCAAACTACTCATTAGTCATAATAGTTACCATTTTAGAAACTCAACAGCTTCTTTATGCGCAGCTATAAAGTGTTTTCCCAAATTAACTAACCAAATATTTACTTTATTTTTAGCCAAACTGTCACACCAGGTTCCATATGACAACTAGATTTATTTGCTTTGAATAAGTAGACAGGTTATGAATACTAACCTTTCAGTCCCTCAAACTGAAATGACAGGAGAATAACCTTTCTTTTGTATATTTGGCAAATCTATACCTGACTAAAACCGTAATTGACATTAACATCAATTGTAAAGTTTTCCAGTATGCAATTCATGCACTAGCTTGAACATAGTTTGATGAACAAAGCTTATACAAGGCATATCAATGTAGAAAAATATTGGACTACAGTAACATAATGCTCCAATGAGTTCCTGGATAACAAATGTAAAGGAAAAAAATATGACAAAATCTCCATAAACTTTTGATTTTACTTAACTGTTTCAAATATTCATTTGATTGAGTTGTATAGTATTGTATTCAAGGTCAGGGATTTAAGGGTTGTGAATAAAGTAGGGTTGAATGGAGTAGGAAACAGAGCATGGAAAGAAACGAGATTTCAAGGGAACTCGGAGGGGCAAGCAAGTGGGATCTGTCTGGGTGTTTTAATGCGTGCAGTAAATGAGAACGTGAATAGTAACAGGGGAGGAGATAAGAATTAAATTTGGGAAGCAATTATGTATTTGCGTCGTTACGTCATCAAATTTCAGATGGCAAATGTGTGTGTCTGAGTCAAAAATAATATGGACTTTTTGTTTAAAGATGGCAAAATAATATGAGTGCCCAACAGGAGGCCCAAGCGAGATTTCCCAGCTGGAGTGGAAGATAGTGGTTTTTCAGGCGAGGGAGACGTTGGGAGCTGGTCCGGTAAACTTGATGGGCGCCGCATCGTGTATCCCCGTGGCAGGTTGCTTGGTCTATCTGTCCCCTGAACAAGGCATTGGCAAATAAAACTTGATGTGAGCTGAGTATAGGAACTATAGGGAGGGTTCGCCATCAGAGATTTGAGTGATGAGTACAGGGTTTTATGTACTGGATTAGCTTCTAAATTGTGTAGAAGGAAGAGATGATGATCTGAATTTTTTTGGCAGGAGGGACATTGGGTTAAAAGATAAGTACAGGACGAGGAACACGAAGGTTATCATCGCAAGGATGTAGAGTGCTTTTGTTGGTGTCATTGAGTGAGGATCCTTTTTTTCTTTCTTGCTACTGCCGAGGGGCTGTCCATTGGGACGCAGAGAGAGGCCGCGTTGCCGTATGCTTCAAAGGGAAACAGTGCACTAGGATTGAAGGGAAAGAGAGAAACGAATGGGGTATGCTGAATTGGAAGGAGAGAGTGTGAAAAGAGCATGCTCCACTTAGATTCCAACTGCTAATAGCTTGGGACACAGGAACTTAAGAGAGGAATTGAAAAACACACGGATTCATAAGCGGCACGAAGTATGAAAGACCCGAGTAATAGAAAGAGAAAACTGAATAATGGGAAATGGATAATAGAGGCCGCACCAATCCAAGGCTGAAAAGAAAAAAGCTTTTGTATCAAAAAATGATCAAATATTATTCTTTATTAAATAACGCAGCATTTCTTAGTGTTTTTGGGTGACTGAGCTAAATAATAAAATTTTCTAAACCTGAAAGATGCAGTAAGGAATTTTTTATTTAGTTTGTTGCGATGTTTAACAAAGACCTATTTCCCTTGGAGATGAAAAGAAAATACAAATGTTTTTGATATCAGATAGGACTCAGGCACATAAGTAAAGCCGACTCCTGGAATAGAATGTGCAATTATGAGGAGCATAGAGAAAGCGAGAGACAAGGTGAGAAATTATTGAAATGGTAAAATCGTGCCATCGAAAGCTCACCAAACGAGTTGCGAGGAGAATTAGATGTTGTTGGAGCGTGTTTACAGTGCGATTTTCGACTTGGTTGCATGAATTAGTACAGGTTTACTACCATCAATGTCTGGTTTTTAGATGGTATAGCTGGACAAAGATAGAGCTTAATTCTGTGGTGGGTTCAAAGGATGCTTGAGTATTTGAGTTCCAGTGGAAAAGCATCATTTCTGAAGTGTATTAAGCATGGGACGTGGAAAAAAAAGTATTAGACGAAATAAGCACACATTAGAGACATAATTTCAAAACAGCAGCTTTTCTTTTCAACTGAAACCAAATTTCATGGTAAAAGGTGATTTGAAATAAAAAAAGTTAAAAAATGATCAATAACACTGTTTTATATTCATTTACTTTAATAGCAATCAATAGACAATGCAGTGTATTTGTATGTCCCAATAATGTGTAACGAATCGCTGTTTAAGGAAGATAAAGGATGAATACAGACTAGACTGTTGAAACGCTGGCCTTGTGCTAGTAGGAACAAGTAATAATGGTTGGTAATCAGAAGATTCGGTTTGTAAAAAGGAATGACTGGTGGCCGAAACCCTAAATTTTTGATAGGAAGTTTAAGAAGAGGGATGAAGATCGGAACGCTGGAAGAGTTGGCATTATTGATTGTGTTGGGCAACTAAGGGAGCGGATCAGGCTCCCTGTCTAGCTGTGTTGTCATTCTTGACAAAATCTCTTTCAATGCCATAGCGGAGCCCTAGGTTGACGTAAGACAGAGAGACTGTTGTAATAAAGATGTTAGTAAACAGGGCTTCAGGGTAAGCATTTTTGGCGAAAAATTGGATGGGATGTTGAGTCTTTTGCTTTACCATTATGGAGCCAATATGGTAAAATTAAAAATATACAGTGACAATGTATGCAAAATTAGAGGGGTGAGTTTTAATTGAACCTTGGAGGAAGTTTAAGGGTGGGGACTGGCGAAAGGCTCTATAGGGACAAATTGTGGTTTTTTTATTTTAAGTAGACCGGTCATGTAGGACCGAGAGACTGCCCACGGGTACTTTGATATGTAAGTTGGTAGGTGTGATAATGGATTGAAGTGGTTCAGAAGGGCGGCTGTAAATTCAGTGATTGCAGAGTTACCAGGCAATTGATCCAAGAAGAACCAATATGTAGTAAAGCAAAACTTTCACAACATGAATTATTATATAAGTCAAAGCAGACCCACATTAAATTGCATTTTCTTTTTCCATTAGCTAATAAATCAGATTTCAGTTATGAATTTAGGAATAAAGTATACACAGTATTTACTTTGACCGTCCAATATTTAACATTTCCAGACACGCAGAAGGATAAAAGATTGGCAGGCAAGGTAGAGAATTAATGGATAACATAGTTTAAATGTGAAGAATTAACAGTGTAGTGAGTATGTCATCGTAGGGTTGTAGATCGAGAATCAAATCTCAGTCGAATGATAGCGAAGATCTCAAGTTTGCCACAAAACTGGGAGTGTGTTCAAGTTTAAAAATGCTTCAGAAATTTATTAGCGGAGGGAAAGGTAGACAGGTGGAAAAGGTAACGCTGGTTTTAATTTCAAAGGCAAGAGGTGTAAGAGATGAGCTGAGATGAAGCAAGGGGAACTTTAGAGGCGAAGTAGCAACTCTTTGCGATAATTTCATATTGTGAACGCCTCTGAAGCCAACTCTTAGAAGGTTATTGTTATGGTTGGAAAATGGAAATAATACATTAATCTATTAGGTCACAAATCAAAAGCGGTTAAACTAATTAAGGTTATTTAAAAGAATTAGATATATCAATGTTTTTTTTTAAAAAAGCTCTTTTTCCAAATTGTTTGGTGTAATGTCTGCTAATTGTTAGGGAACCGCAGGGAGACGCTCGCGTTGTCAGACCTCCACTATAAGAACAGTGTTTTTTTGCTCGTGTGTTCTATTGTTAAAAAAACTTAGCATTGCTTGAGAGCTACTCTTCGGCTAGGAAACAGGGTGCTGGGGAGTTGGGTTGCCGGAAGCCTAAGGTGCGTGCGGTGGACAATTCGCTGGCAGGTTTCTGAGGTGTTGAGTAGAAAGGGTTGCCGCTCAAGAGGAGTTCCGTCAGGATTGTAGGTTGGGTGTAGGGTACATGGTTGTTTAAGGGGCTGGGTTTGTAGCGTGGCAAACTGTCGTTGAGGGTTAGCGCATGGGGATGTTTGCGTAGGGTTGTGTCGCTGGAGCATCTGTCTCTGTTTGCTAAAGGGGGCGAGAGTCGTTTTGCTTGCACCGGTTATTCGAAAGAGTGGCCTTTGCTGGCAATCTGGACCGTTGATTCATCATGTAGGGACATAGGTTTTTCCTGGATTTGTCCTGAGTGTAGCCATGATGTGTGGAGTGATCGTGGTAAGACTGTGATCTGATTCTTTTAACTGTTCCGTCAGATGCCGTGATGCCGTGTGTGAGCAATTTTTTTTTAAGAACCCCTTCAAGTATTCAAGAGGTGGTGATCTGTTCTCGCGCTCGGGCATAGACGAGAGGAAGAGATCGCTGCAGATGATGTCTGCTGTCTACTAAACCAAACTAATATTAATGAGACCAGGTTGCCTTTTCAGAAGTGGGAAGTTTCTCTTGTATAAGTTTTTGTGAAGAATTGTGGGCTGGTGTCAAGCTAGATGGAAGCATCACAAAACAAGATTGTGAAAAGTAAGGGGTGAAGAAACTTGATGAGACAAGGTTTCTTTGCCGATAGTAGGTCCTAGTGGAAGAAGAAAAGTGACATGAAAGATTAGAATTTTGAAAAACTGCCCAATGGTATATTATGTCAATTCATGGCACTAGGAAAATTTAAAAGAACCACTGCAAATTTTAAAAGAAGGGATACGAATTTGCACACACATTTTATCCGGAAATGAAATTCTGCGTTTTGTTATTATGTTCGACACAGCGAGTTAGCCGAGGTAACTACTTTAACATAAATCCAAGTTATAATGTAGAAGAAACAGATATTAGAAAAAACAATCTTTACAATTTGAGAGAGACAATAATGACACGATATAAATTTGATCATATTTAAAAATATGATATTTAGGTAATTAGACTCCACTAGCTTGATAGAAAGTTGGTAAAGATCCTGGCGTTTTGAAGTCGTTTGCTACTGTCAAAGTTACTGCATGTTAAATTTTTATTTAAAAGTGGTATTGTAATGAGAAACTGTTAATTACACTACTCAATTGTTCTGTTACCTAACATTGTTTCCAAATGTTGTTGCACAAGCACCAATGTATTGTTTTTGGCTTAATAAAATTTTAAACACCCAGTTCTTTGGTTTTATAAGTTTTAACGGGTTTGGTCCTATAAAGATAAATGGCAATAAGAGCCTAACTTCTGTGAGTAGACAGTTCGAGGTTTAGTGTAGACGTTATGCTCGTACGATGCAAAAAAAATTCGACGTGAAAGATGTAACCATCGAGATTGACGAGTACCGGGACCAGGAGTGAGAGGATGGCCGTTTTGATGGTGGAAGAAAGATGACGCCGGAAGACGCTTGGTTTCGCGTGCACAAGTGTAAAGGTAGGAGATCCAATGTCCCGACGAGGTGACGAATGGTCGCGACTGAAATTCTTGCTGGAGTAAAATCTGGCCAGTTTCCAATGAACTGCTGTCAAATCTTTTCTGAGTTTGTTTTTTTGGGACCACAAGAATCAGAAACCACAAGCTTCCTTTAACCCCTATGGTACATATCTATTTCTCATGTGGCAGGAATAACGCTATTATATTTCCAGATCTTTTCTTTATATGGTTGTTTGATATTAATAATGTCATTAAAATTAATTCAAAATCGGCGTATACAGGCCATATTGCTGGAAGCCTGCTAAATATTGTCTATTGGCCCAAAGGATGTGAAATTGATTTCCGATCCCCAAGAAAGTCATGCGTAGCCTTTATTG
>BHFT01041224.1:0-15325 GCA_004320025.1 Laticauda laticaudata
AAGAGGAAAGGAATTCAGGTGGATGGGCATGATACTTGGGATGGTAGGATACGGTTCGGTGATTGTTGTGTGGTAAGATAGCTGTGGGATAGATAAACCTCAGCTGAAGCATAGTGGGACTGTATGGTCCACCCTCCCAGGTGCCACACCTATGGCCCTTCATTATCAAATAACAATGTGACATTGATCCACACATGTCACAATAAAGACAACTCTTTACTAAATGCCTTCTCATTGTAGGTCCACCCAACATACCATGGCCCATCTAATCCGTGTGTAGAGACAGGCTGAAAGGAAGCATCCATCTAATCATCTATCATCCTGTCTTGCCACTCCACCGCTCCAGCTAGGGGAGTTGCACCAGTGTTTCAGAGAGTTGCGCTGCTTCTTCCCTTCACTTCGTGACACCTGTTTGAGGCCTTTGCCCATCCTCGTGTCTTTCAGGTCTTTTCCCTTGCCTCCATTCCAGGCTCCATGTCCCCCATTGCCTTGTTTGGAGGTCCACGAGCCTGTTCTGCAGACCGGGTCAGCCGGTGCGCATGAGATTGTGCAGGATGCACAAGCTTCCCACGATGTCCTACATGGGTCTCTGGGGATGCTCAGTGGTGGTGAGAAGCAGCTGGAACCTGTTGGCCCAGCGATGCCAAAGGCGTTCTCCACCACCCGCCCTGCCCTGGACAGCCTGTAGTTGAAGATCTTTCTTCACGGGTGAGGCATCTGGAGGTGTAGGGCTTCATGAGGTTGGTTCTGAGGGAGAAGACTCTATCCCCCATGATGAAGTAGGGACCTCCTTTGCATGTATTGGCGGGTCTTCTGGATCTGGGAAGCCCATGATGAGTGCGTTCCAGCCCCTCCTTGAGGTGACTGGGTTGTATACCTGGGCATCTGAAGATGAGGCGTTGGCTGAAGCATACGAAGTACATGAACTTGTAGTCAGCATCAACATAGTGAAGAGGACGAATGCTGAAGAAGCCTATTGTAGTTGAAATAAGTGGACCCCGACTTGGCTGGTGTTTTCAGGCCACGTGCTTGCCCTCTATGGCTCCAACGGTGTGTGGGAATTCCACCTCTGATACCACTGCTCTGCAACTTTCTTCACATTTCTTTCGTGGAGGGCACTGGAGGAGCTCCCTGCAGGTATTACTTCGATGATGGCCTGCACCAGCTTCTCTATTCACAATGGTTGATGGTGTTGTGTGGCACCCTCCAGCACTACTGCATGCTCCTGTAGGTGGTCCCTGAGGCCAGGTAGCACAGAGTCAGTGCCACCTTGAGGCGGGGTCCTGGCTGGGGCGGAATTTGGTGCTCTGCTTGTCACCTGGGTTATCAGCCATGCACAACTTCATCAAACATGGCTGGAGCAATCCTCATGAAGTTTCTGTATGCACGAGTGTCCTTCGTTCCTGAGCTCCACGCATCAGCTTGGTTGTACCGTCGTACTCTGCTATTCTCTCTTGATCCATCTTCGGACCCAGACGCGCTTCCATTTGGGCTGCCTCCTTTTTTTCCCGTAGTAGAGTTCACAGAGTCTGTAGATGGCTTCGACTGTTGTAGAACGATGGGTGGCTACCAAAAGGAGTTTTTATGATCCATGGTGGACATGAATGGATGCTGTGGAAGAGCAAGAAGCCAGATTGAAGGCTGCAGAGGTCTGCACAAAGCTGGGCACTGGTCTGAAAGTGAGATCGAGGTGAGTTCTCCCCCTTTTGATAGCGCAATATAGGTCTTTCCACTATGTATCTCTTTGCATCCTCTAGGCATCCTCTAGACATCTTTATATATCCGAGATAGGTCCTCTGTGAACTTTTTTCCGCGTTAAATGCTTTCTTGCAGCTGCATCCTCTTTCACTCCTTTCTCCGTCCGTGCTACGAACGCTGCGCATCTGTTCCACTTCCCCCTGCGTCGTTACCGACTGGACGGATACGAGTTGCGCAGGATGCGCAGCGGGATGCCTCAACGATGCCTAACGGATATGCAGAAGGATGTCCCCGTATGCTAGCAGATGCAGAACGGACACGTTGGGATACCATTTTTCCGCTCAAAAGTTTTGAGCAGCTCAAAACCTTTTGAGTGGATTGAAATGTCAAATGACGCGGATGCTGGACGGATAGAGAGGAAGGCAAAAGGGAGGCAGAGTACAGAGAACGGAAGCATCGCATTAACCAACGGATGGTAAGTGTTTTTCTCCGTTTTACATCCTCTTTCCATCCGTTGGTGTCGTGTGACAGGGGCTTTAGTCTTAGTATAGGAATAATACTTGGGGTTGCTGATTATAGTATATGCATTGATTTAAGTCTCATGTACGATTGGGAGACCGTTTAGATTCTATCTTAGGCACCAAACTACTGGCTGATTTTGAATAAGCTTTTATATTTTATGATATCCCCAAGAAAACACTGGTCTAAGATCACAGTAATTAAGTGATTTATTGATACATTTATGATCATTGTAATTAAGATGTAGTTTCAGCAGTTATTTAGTTTGATGGCAGAATAGGGTAACTAAATTCTAAATGCATTAAATAGCTGCTTTATTAATTCTGAACTAAATTGTTGTTTTCTCATTGTTTGGCTCTGATTATGGAGCAATTTTATTTGGGGGAAATACAATTCCTTTGCTAGAATATGCCTAGCAAAAAGACATTTATGCAAAATAATTCTATCTGAATAATCAACAATAATGTACTATACCACACTGGGTCATTATAAAGTTATATTTTGTCTTTTTCTATTCAATTATATCTGATTCCTGGAGACTGCCTGGACAAGAACCTGATGTTTTCTTGGTAAGGTTTTTCAGAAATGGTTTGCCATTGCTTCCTTCCTAGGGCTTATAGAGTGTGCCTGGCTCAGATCACTCAGCTGACTTTGTACTTGTGGGACTACAATTCACAGTCTTCTGGTTTCTAGACTGATGCCTTAATCACTGGCTCTTAAAATTGTATAATTAAATTAAGTTAAATTATTGTTTAATTAAATTAATTATATAACTTTTATAATATTTTAGATATATTTTATTCATTTTAGTATAAAATAATCATAGTCCAATATTATTTCCCTGTACTGTTCAGAAACTGATGTCTTAGGTAATTTGAGTCCATGAACTTAGGGTACTTGTCAATATCTTTGATTTCACTCTATCAAAGTATTTTCAATAGGGCTGTGGTTGAGTTGCTCTTCCAGGATGTTACATTAAATTGAGAATCCACCAAAGGCTCAGTCAAATAAACATCACTTACTTAACCTCACTTGCTGGACTTCCTTTGGTCTGGCCACAGAACCAGTATGATTTAAGGGAAACAGCTCACTCTGTAAACTTGACTGCAGTCAAGACAATCTTCAAGGCCCTACAGATGGCAACGTTTAAGGGAAGGTGCTTGGTGCAATTCCACCATATCTGACCTAATGGCTGATGACCTGGCCCATGCCCTTTAGGACTTTAGAAGTAATAAACTGGGTTTTGAATTATACCCAGAAAGCAACTAGAAGACAGTCATGCAGCAGAGAGGCAAAACATGAGATGTTTACAACTACATATGTTGCTACACATGTTGGACAAATTGCAACTGCCAAGTAGTCTTCAAGGGCAATCTCATATAGAGTACATTACAATATTTGAACTGAGAAGTAATTAAGACCTCCTGGCCCTATAAAGGGTGCAATTGAAGCATAAGATAAATCTATGCATTCTAGCTCTGGCTACACCCTGTTCTTGATCAAGAGCCACAAGTCCAATAGGATTCCCAATTGCACACCAACTCTGTATAGAGGAGCTCATTGAGTGTCAAGGATGACAATTCACTGAATGGCTATTCCATCTTGTGAGGATAGAGTGTAATCCAGTTCTTTCCCATTCAGACCATATAGGTTCTGAGTCAGCATCTAGAGCAGATTCATTTTTTTTTACTATCGGTTCTGTGGGCGTGATTTGGTGGGCATGGCAAGGGAAGGATACTGCAAAATGTCAATTCCCTCCCCACTCCTGGGGGAAGTTTACTGTAAAATCTCATTCCCTCCTCACCCCACTAACCTGCTTTCTAGCTTTGTTCTCCTGTGCAGGGCAACAAAAGAAGACCCAGCCAATCAGCTGGGACTTGGGAGGCAGAGAACAGATGAGGGCAGGGCCAGTCAGAGGTGGTATTTGCCAGTTCTCTGAACTACTCAAAATTTCTCCAGAACTGGTCAGAACCTGCTGAATACCACCTCTGAACTGAATGGCATTGCATGCCCAGCCAAGGATTGAAATACATAACTGATTATTATTCACATAGTGACAATAGTAAATCCATAGTCTTGTGTAGATGTTAAACAGGAAATGGAAAAGATCAGAGTCCTGAGTCATCTCACGTAAAAGATGACTAGAGGTGAAAGTCTCCCCTCCTTCTATCAACACTGACTGGAACCAACTCATAGACTGCACAGAGATCTGTTATCTTGACAAAATCCATTGTCAATGTCTACTTTTGTATGACTGCAAAATATTCAGGATTGAAAAATAGATAACATGAGTCATGGTGTTGCAGTGGTTAGAGTGCAGAATAATTCTGCCTACTGCCAGGAGTTTGATCTTGACCCACTCAGGGTTGACTCAACCTTTCATCCTTCCAAGATCAGTAAAATGAGGACTGAAATATTGGGTACAATATCCATCTTTGTAAGCAGCATATTTAAAGAATGCTTAGAGAGTGTTATAAAGCACTATGAAGAAGTACATAAGTCTAATTGCTATTGCTATCCTTCTAGATAATGTCAACATTGCAACAAAACAAATAGTGTGTGTGAAAGCCATAATTTTTCAATGGAGAAAGTTTTGCATATTTGTGGAATCCCACCAATTTCAGTTACATATCTAGAAATGCCAAGTATTGTTGTTGTTAGTTGTGAAGTCATGTCCAACCCATCACAACTTTTATTTCGTTGATGATTCCTAAGATATCGATGTTCAGTCTTGTCATCTCTTGTTTGACCACATTCAACTTGCCTTAATTCATGGATCTTACATTCCAGGTTCCTATGGAGAATAAATATTTACAGCATTGGGCTTTCCTTTCACCATCAGATGCATCCACAGCTGAATGTCCTTTTGGCTTTGGCCCAGTTACTTCACTCTTTCTGGCGCTACTAGTACTAGCCCTCTGCTCTTCCCCAGTAGCATATTGGACACCTTCTGACCTCAGGGGCTCATCTTCCAGTGTCATATCTTTTTGCCTTTTGGTACTGTCCATGGGGCTTTCATGGCAAGGTTGCCATTCATGGAGTAGGTTGCCATTTCCTTCTCCAGTGGATCACATTTTGTCAGAACTCCCTGCTATGACCTGTCCATCTGGCATAGCTCATAGCTTCATTGAGTTATGCAAGCCCCTTCACCATGACAAGGCTGTATTCCATGAAGGGGAGCATACCAGAGGTAGTATTCAGCAGGTTCTGACCAGTTCTTGAGAACCAGTAGCAGAAATTTTGAGTATTTCAGAGAACCGGCAAATACCACCTCTGACTGGAGATTTTACAGTATCCTTCCCCTGCCACTCCCACCAAGCCATGCCCACAGAACTGATAGTAAAAAAAATTGAATCCCACCACTGAAGCATACCTGCTACTTTTACATTTCCACTTGTCCCTGCGAGGCAAAGTGCATTTATTCTTTCTCCTGAAGTAACAAGAACCTAGAAAGAAGATGATGTGCCTTGCCAAGTTTCCATTAGCTACCTCTTGACTATTCTCACTTTTAAGTGTGTACATAAATACATTGTATGCCCCTATGCGAGAGTCACTATAAACCTGAATGTGTCTTTCTTTCCCTAAACACTTCTTAATTTTCCTCTCTCCACTTTACTTTTCTTTGATCGAGTGATTCCTACTAATAAAACAACCACACTATATTCATTTGTGCTTCTGATAAAAATAAAGAAATGAAGAAATGTCAGTTTGAGGACTTTTAAACAATGATTACACAGAGCGAAAGATAGCAATTGCTGTATTTGCTTGATTGGTGAGCTGCGTGAGAATTAGCATTACTCTTGAGAGCTGCCATTGGTTAGCTGGAGGGAAAATGGATATCAATTATATATAATTTAAGAAGCCTCTGCATAATAATCAGGCCCGGTAGGGGCTTCGGAGCAGCTTCGCTATTCTCTTGTAAACACAAGAGCCCAGATAGAAATGTCAGTCAGGGCGTAGCGACTGCCGGCTGTGGAGTCCTTCTCTTCCTCAGCCTCTTTTCCTTAAAAAAAAAGAAAGAAATTGAATGTGAAAGAAAACTCAATTCACATTCAATTGCTTCAATATGCAAACCAGACTGTTTAGAGGGAGCCGAGACTGTGCTAATGAGATCCCTACACAAACCCTGAAGTTTTTTTTTTCAGAAAAAGAAAAAAATATAGCTTTGTTTCACAGCTGCCTAAAGACGTGTTCCTCTGGGCAAGCTCAGGTATTAGAAAAATATTTTACTTCTATAACTGACACTAGATGGGACATATTGCACTTTTTCTTGGGAATGCTTCATCTACGCACCCCATATTCCCTCCAGCCTCCAGCCTCACTTGGCTTATGCAACTGCTACAGCCTTCATAAAATTTCTGATAACTAGACAAGGGGGTTGCTTGTCTCTATAGCATACATTTTCTCTCTGCAAACAGGAAAGGAGGATTGGAGAAAAATGCAGTTGATGTAGAATTCACTTCCCTCCTTGATTCCTGGAAGAGTTCAACTCAAGCCTAATTGACTTATTTCTTACTCAATGGTGGACCCTCCTATTATTCCTCCTGTGAAAGTTGCTCTCTAGATGACATCACTTCCCTTGTTCCCTTGGATGGTTCATGTCTTTGCGATGCCATGAATGAAAGAAGAAATTCTCAAATGTTCCCACCTTGACTGAGCTTCCTTCCTTCCTTCCCTCCATCCTCTCATCTTGACCTAGATATGCTCATCTTTGGTTGCTTTGGATCAGGTTAAGGATATTTTTAGGCCATTGCAGCATCTTATCCAATACATTCCCATGCTGATAACCCACCTTCCATTCTCTTCCCTCTTGAATATTCACTCATTTTTATGAATTAAAAAAAAGCTTTGTCTAGAACAAGCTTTTGTCTTCATTGGGTTCACTGGAGATTATTTTGATGCGAAGGCCATGGTTTCTTCCTCATATCATGCAAAAGGTTCCACTTTGATGCTTCTCTGGGTTAAAAACACATATTGCCTTCCATTTGCAGAAGTTAACTTCATGCTCCAGAGAAAAGGCAGCCTCCTTCTAGAGAATGAGGGAGGTCCATGCTCTTCTTTGAATTATAAGCAAGTTTTTCCACTGCTGTCTCTCCATCTGAAAATCCTTATTATGCAGTTGAGGAGAGAGGTGCTCAGGTCACTAAAGCAGAATCGTTCCCTGCTTTAAAAATTTATCATGCTATTGTTGTGGTGCATTAGATTTTCCCCCTTTTAGACAAGTGGTGCCAAGTCTCTTCTTCTGAGCCTGAAACTCATTAAATGGTCATCAGGACTGGACAGCCCTAATTGCATTTCACCTGTGGTGATTCTGTGTCATTCAAATTCAAACCCAAGTCAAATCAAGCTTCTCTTATCTCAGAAGTGTGGCTGGGCAATATAAATATAAATATACAATACAAATGGATTGTTTATGGTGCAAATGAATGATAAGGAACACTGATAATGCTAGAATAAGACTTATTAATTATAATTCCTCCCCACCCAAGATTGAATCCATGGGGAAAAAAATCAGAGAACTTTTGTTCCATTCCATTTGCAAGTTATAATTTTTTTCTCTTCTCAAGATAAGATTTGTTAGGACACCAGAATACTTCAGTCTCTAGGTGTTTTATGATGGGTTTGCAGAAGTAGGACAAGCACAACATGGCCATGGGCAAGATTCTGATATCTAGGAGACAGGATGCATTTTAATCAAACATCAAGGAAATACAAGACCATAAATGTGATTATTTGTAAAATAATTATAAAAATGCACTTTTACAACAGACCTAATATGCTAAGTTATGGCCATTAAATGTACCTGCCAGACATCAAGCCACATCTTGAGCTACTTCTAGCTACTCTAGCTAACTTAATATTGAAGCCTAACTATAAATACAATGTAGAAACTA
The DNA here is from genome assembly GCA_004320025.1 of Laticauda laticaudata. Taxonomy (NCBI): domain Eukaryota; kingdom Metazoa; phylum Chordata; class Lepidosauria; order Squamata; family Elapidae; genus Laticauda; species Laticauda laticaudata. The sequence continues at coordinate 8,112 of BHFT01041224.1, forward strand.
TTTTATGATCCTTATTTGCTCTTAGTGCTTGCTAAATATTTAGCGTTACATGTTAAGACATTTATTAATATTCAAATGGCTTAAATCAGTATTTTTCAAACTTGGCAATCTTAAGATATGTGCACAGCATGCTGGCTGGGGAATTCCGGGAACTGAAGTCCATATGTCAAGTTTAGAAAATGCTGCTATATATTCTGAAGCATGAATGAACTACACAGTTGGTAACAGCTTCCATTAAGAATCTCTATAAAGCTCTACAAGTACATAAAAGATACTTTTTGAAGCAATGGAGGAATAGAAGAAATGCACTTTTTCCAATGCTAGTTCTTCAGATTGGCTACCCTACCATCATTCTTGATCTTTCTCTTAATTCGTATACTTGGAAGAAAACCAGTGGAAGTTGCAAGGAAAGCATTTTGTACATTTTCATCTTGTATTAAACAAAGATGGTTCAAGAACAATTTAGATAGTCCTTGGCTTATGATTATTCATTCAGTAACTGTTTGAAGTTACAATGGCACTAAAAAAAATGGATTTTTGTGATGTCATCCTACTTATGACTGTTGCAACATTCTTGCAATCACATAGTCATAATTTGGATGTTTGGCAGTGTGTATATATTTACAGTAGTTGCAGTGTCCCAGAATTACATGATCATAGCATGTGATTTTCTCAGTCAGCCCTGTCAAAACTGGATTAATGATTGCATGAAGCACTTAATAATTGCTGCAGAAAGATTGTAAAACTGGGTGGATTATTCAGTTAATCACTGATTCACTTAGCAATGGAAATCTCAACCTGTGGCTGGAAGTTGAATACTACCTGCAATATATTGGAAGAACTAATTCTATAATTGGCTAGGTCACCAAATCCAATGGCTTGCTTCATAGAAAAAAACAAATCCAACCTCCACAAGACCATGTCAATTAAATCAGATCCGACTACACCATATATTGTTTCAAGTGTCTGTTTTTTAAGCTTCAGTACTAAAGCAGGAACTGAACTAACTTTCCTCAAATGAAACTTGTGAAGTAATGAATTACAAGGTCACAGATTTTCCCAATTCATGGCCTTTGAACATACTGAGACTACAATTCCCATAATTCCTTTCAGCATGGCCTTCTCTTCTGAAGAAATTGTGGTTTGGAAAAGGCTCAACTATTTTGTTGCATGAAAACAAAACTCCTTTAGTTTTTGCAGCCATTAAAAGAACAACAACTTTAAAACATTCGTATTTTGCCTTTTGGCTTCTATTTAGCTTAATTAATATTTTCAGGACTGAAGTGTATTTATAATGAATGCCTACTCTATGAAATCATCCAATGTACTGATGTAGCTGCAGGTCATTTATTCAATTATTTAATGTGAGAAAGAACATGATAAAGCTTTGCATTATCCCCCCTTCTATCCACATGCCTGAAGTAAACTTTTGCCTCCTTCGTGCCTCTTAAATTCATAATTAGTTTGGGATTATGAAACTGAGAAAACTTATGGGGATCAGATTTTTAGAAAATGCATATGTTTAAAAATCAAGATTTTGCTAAATGCAAAGAAAGTCAAACAGGATTTATTTGTATTCAAATGTAGCTTTTAGGTATTTCAAATGAATTAAAGTGAATTCAGACAAAATAGAAGTTTAAATCATGAATTCTAAAAATCATAGAGTGAAAAGGAACCTTGGAAGTCACTGATGAGTCTTCACTGCAGAATTAATCTATGAATGATATGTCAAAGAATATTCAGCCTTTAGTTAAATATCCTCAGCAAAGATAGTTCTCTTCTAAAGACTCACTCTTCCACCCACAATAATTTGAATTATTACATTTTTCTAATGAGCTTCGCCACACCACCACTCATATAAATCTTCCCCAATGTGCTTTCAAGTAACCAGTCTTGATTTTACAATTTGTGGGTCCCAATTATGTTTAATATGGTTCTAGAACTTGTTTCACTAATTGTTCCTCAGTACAACTTAGCCAAAATTTACTATCCAACCAATCCTCTGATCTTCTGTTCAGGTTTTGGTACTTAAAAGTCACAGAGTTTACCTTCCCTCCTTCAGAGGTCCCAATGTGTTCTGAAATCACAAAAGAAATAACAACAATAAGAACAAAAGCAAAATACTTCAGTGTATCACAGTAATATTATAGGACATCTTATGAAGTCTGATATCATTGCAAATCCTGAAAAGAAAAAGCATTTTTTCCAAGTGAGGCTATAAGGAATAGCCGAAAGATTTTTTTGAGAATGGGAATACCCACAAACAGGATGACTTTTTGGTAACATGTTTAATTCACAATTAATATATGTAAGAAGGAATAAAAAAGTCTGGTTTTCAAATGCTTGCAAAATTTTAGGATTTTGAAGCACTTGTTGGCTGTTAGTATTGTGTGACAGAATTATGATCATGCTATCCTGGGAGGAAGAACTGTGCTTTCAGAGATAACCATCATCTAGATAGGAGAATGAGGAACTGGCTAAATTCCTTTGTCTATAATATCTGTTTCTATCCAGTCTTTCAAGATTTTCAAGAACCAAAGGGCAAGTTTTGCTGATAATGATGTCTTGGGATCATCCCTATGGCCTGGATTTCAGGAAATTCAAACTAGTAAATATAATACATGGGTGACAGCAACCAAGTAAGAGCACCCAGGTGAATCATGAAATATAGCCTAAATATGCTCTTGATATGCCACTTATGAAATCTAGTTGATGTATTTCAAGTTGCATAATACACATAAGAGAGAATTATCTTGCTAAAAAAGAAAACTGTGTGTCATTTTAATGGGGAAAAGAAGGATGTAGGAATTGGAAAAAAAACATTTGAAGAGACATTTAAATTGAGTTGACTTCCTTCCTTCCTTCCTTCCTTCCTTCCTTCCTTCCTTCCTTCCTTCCTTCCTTCCTTCCTTCCTTCCTTCCTCAATATATAATCTAACACAGGGGTGTCAAACTTGCATCATAATGGTAGCATCATGTGATGTATTGGGACTTCCCTCCCTTTGCTAAATCAGATGGAGGCATGGCCAGCATGTGATGCATCTGGCCTGTGGGACACGAGTTTGACAGCCTTATCTAACACGTAAATTTTCAATAAATCTTCAATAAATTTATTTTTAATTCTTCAAATTTATGAAAACTAAAAGGAGATCTTTCTGTTTACCGAGTTCCAGATTTCTATCATGCTTTTCATCAACTAAGCCAATTCTGAAATTAATTGGAAAGATAAACAATAGTGTTAAAAACAAACATAGGGATTTTTAGTTACTCAGGATGAATTCTTGTAAATACAGTGCTGATCCTAGTATTTAATTTATTTTGGCCTATGGTGTCTGCCACATTTTGTTCTATGCTTAGCATGGTATACCATGAATGTCATCACACAGATATTCTTACTGTCTTTATCCTCTATATTTTGCATGTTGCCATGGATAATTTTCAATCCCTGGTCATTCCCTCTATTCTTGTTATGGTTTGAAGGGATTTATTGCCACCATTCAGTAGACAGTCAAGACCTACTATCTTCCTAGTGCAAATTGATGACAAAGTTGAATTTGACTTCCAAATATTATGGCTTCAATGTGGCAAGAACATCTGATTGTTTGGGTTCTGATTTCATATTGGTGTTGGGTAAGTGCTCCATCTGGAACCACTTTGCAGGAGAAATCCTATTATTTCTGCAGAAGCTGTGATTACAAGGCAAATGCCAGAATTTGGGGGTGAATATGAAAACCCAGGATAAATATCTATTTACACGCAGAGCACAGGCTTTGAATGGGATGGGTGACTTTAAATATGTAACTCAGTGTATTCCAATCTCTAGAAAATGTTGACTTTGTGCATTTTATAAATAAGTTCAAGGTAGAATGTTTCCTAAAGTAGATGAAATTGAGTAGGAAAATATACTAATTTAGATCAGCAGTGCTAAAGCTGCCCTCCTCCCTCCAAAGCCTTCCTAATACCATAAGGAAATCTGATGATTGCATTATCCACCTAATGCTGAACCTTTCATACTATACTAACCAAGTGCCCTTAAGATTTATTCCTGGCAATGCTGGAAGGAGAACTTAGTTGATTTAGTTTGCTGGCAGAATTCAAATCAGTTAATATTTTTCAGCCACACCAACAGAGCCGGTAATATTTTTTTTTTAATCCCATCACTGACACAGTTACCTAGCAGCCTAAGTCTGTGTGGAATTCAGGTGAATTCCAGTAGTTGGTCCACACATTTTAAATCTGCCAAGTTTGAAAAACACTGCTCTAAATTATTTTTTGTGCCACTTCATCCATCTCTTCAAACACAGCAAGACCTTGCTGGAAGGCACATGAAAGAATAGAAACGTAAGGAGTTGGTTTGTTACATACTGGATGACTCAAAAGTCTCACCAAAATACCACTGCGATTTAAGAATATCATCTTTACAGCCCTTGACCATTTCTGAATTCCTTGGTTTGACCAATGACATTGTGAAATCTTTGGTTGTTCCCTCCCCTTGATTTGCTGTATGAACTTCAGTTTTTAATTTCCAGCTTCTATTAATGCTGACCTCAGCAGTAACCCATGTGATCTCCTCACATCTGCTCATGTGTGGCCACCAGGGAGCTTTCTGGCATGGCTGCATGCATTTTTCCATGTCTGTCAGCTAAAGCAAGAATAAAATAATCCATGTATAAAATGTAGGGCTCTGGAGCATTTGTGGGAGGATAGATCTGTGACATTCTGCAGAGCTTCTTTAGTCTCTGAAGCAATGAATGGATTAGGTGAGTCAATCAGGCTGGAATTGATTAAACCCTTTACAAATTTCCCTTGTCTGATTTCCAGCTTTGGCTGAATATACCTGACTGCTGGGAAAGTGGATGAAGAGAAAAGGTGGTTACTTTTAAAAGCAAATTATTTTGCTTTCAAATATTGCTTTGTCTCCTGCATATACTTACAAAATTTTGTCCAGTCTATGGAAGGTTGTTGCAGAACATCTAGAGAATGGAGGATATTGCTTTTATAACAATCCTGAGAAAGATTTTAAGCATGCATCTGAACAGAATGAGTTATAATACAGCAGCCTTTTTTGTTGTCTGCTATCTGCTTTGACTGTATTTGGAGAACTGTAGGATGCTTTGAGGTGACACATCATGTTGGATGACAATGTTTATGAAATATATGAGAACATCCCCCCCCCCCCAANTTATGAAATATATGAGAACTCCCCCCCCCCCCAAATATTGGTGTCTTTCTTCCACATAGATTCACTTTATACACCTGTCATTAAAGCTGTGATAGCAAAATATATGCAAGAATTCAGAAAATTTGAAAGGAGGGAAATACAAGTGTGTGTGTGTGTGTTTGTGTATATATAGTATATGAAGAAAGAAATCCCACTGGTCTTACAAAGTCTAGCCAAGGGTTGGAGAAAGTGGTAATATACCTGGCAAGCTATAGGATCTCCTCTTCAGCAAAATAAGAACAAGTGTAATTATTAGGCTTCTGCAAAAGAGATTGTATGTCAATCTGACTCATCATATAAAGATGTATGTCATTTTTTTAAAAATTCCACAATCATAAGCATATATGGTTCTTGAGTTTTCAAGCAAAGTGACCCAATGGAAATACTGTGGCTGAGTAAAGTTTTAGGCTATGTAATAACTTCTTCTGAACCATTGTGGCTGCAACAATGAGAACCTTGAAGTCCCAGAAATTTGGGAGGCATTAAGTTTCTACCAGGTAAATATGGGATATCTTCAAAGAAAGGACTGTAGTATAATAGTCCTTAAATAAAGAACGGCACTCTATAAAGGTGGAAACACAGAAAATACTACAACACTAATTTCAAACAAGGGAAGGAAAGTGATTAGAACTTAGCTTCTGAATTTTTTTTCAGCTTCTTTACCAGCAATGGCCACAGCAGGTGTCTGAATTTTTTCATCATTTACTGTATTTCATTTCATTTCTATGGTTGCCAGTTTGCAAACTTGGATAACTAGCAGCATTAAAACAGAAAGAAGTAATAATAATAAAAATGAAGGGGAGGGGAAGAGAGGGGAAGGGGAAGGAGGGGGGAGACAAAGGGGAAGAGAAGGAAGGCAAGCAGATAATATTGACGCATATGCACTTAAAATAAAGTTATTTATATTTCCAGGACCAATATCACCATACACATATTAATAACTTACATAATATCCTGACCCAAGGAAGACCAAGGCCTCAGCACATTTCTAAAGAACAGTAGTGTCAGAGCATCCAGGTCTTGGAGGAGTTGCTAATCAGAAGGTATATTCATAAGTTCTGACCAGTTCCAGAGAACTGGTAGTGGAAATTTTGAATAGTTTGGAGAACCGGCAAATACCACTTCAGACTGGCCCCATCCCCATCTATTCTCTGCCTCCCAAATCCCAACTGATCGGCTGGGTCTTCTTTTGTTGCCCTGCACAGGAAATTGGAGCTGGAAAGCAGGTTAATGAGGTGGGGAGGGAATGGGGATGTTGCAGTAACCTTCTTCAGGAGTGGGGAGTATCCTTTCCCTGCCATGCCCACCAATGCCACACCCACTGAACCATGCCACACCCACCAAGCCACACCCACAGAACCAGTGGTAAAGTTTTTTGAATCCCACCACTCTTACTAATGCACATTAAGAAAAAAGGCCCACTGCCTAACTTATGTCAATTAGAACTGTTTAGTAGATAGGGCCTGGAGATGACCACCCTGTCTGATCTTAGTAGGCAGGCATGAATAGTTCTTCAAAAATTCTGGGTTGGAATTCCAGTTTGCAAGGCTTTGGCGGCGACAGGAATCTGCAATTGTGCGCGGTTGCTGCTACGCTCGCCACTGGAGTGCCCCCGATCCAGCTGGATTTGGGGGCTATATTACCCCATAGAGGTAACTGAAGATAGGGGAGATACAGCAGGGGTCCGGGGGAATCGCAACCCCCCTCCTCAGCTGACTTAACTCCCTTTTCCAAAAGCAGTGGAGCAGCGGTCAGCAATGGCCGCCACAAAGAAGCTTTCATCCAGGTAAGAATGTGCAGGAGGAAGCTGAGAAAGTGAAAGTTTTTGCCTAACCAGGATAATAAGTAACATTTAAATATCCTAGAATTTAAGCTTCATTAAAGATACATCATTCCCGACGAAGATGGAAAAAGCAGCGAATGAAAGTTAAAAGGGAAAGTTTTTTTTTTCTCACTCTCCTTCCTTACGGTGATAGCAAATGAATGGAGAAAT
>BHFT01041229.1:0-10677 GCA_004320025.1 Laticauda laticaudata
CTTGACCGCGGCCTGGCCAGATTTCTTGAGGTGCAGCTTTCCCGTACCAGGTGCTGCATGTGCTTCCACCAGCCGCAGTGAGGACCTCGCTGAAGTGTAGCCAGGGCTTCTCCGCCTTCTTCTCTCCAAGCAGCCTGCTTCCTCTTGGTGTCTCGATTAGAGCCTGTGTCCTTTCCGCCATAGATACTCGTTCTCCCTCAGCCATTCCACCACCTCATCCTTTCATGTTACCTCTTTTGATGAGTACTGCCTCCCTCTTTCCTGATTTTCGTTCTCACGTATGCCTCTTTCCTCTTTGGCAGGGCCATATGGGCCCTCATCAGAAGGGCTTTGAGGTTTAGGGGCTGCTCCTCCACACCACCACCCACCAGCAGCAACAACAACAGTAGCAACAAAAGCAGGACCAGCAGGACCACCACCACCACCAGCATCCAGCAGCACCATCAGGACCATGAGCACCAGCAGCACCAGCAGCACCAGCGCAGGACCAGGAGCAGGACCAGGAGCACCAGCAGGACCAGCAGGACCAGAACCACGAGCGACCAGGAGGCATTGAGGCAGGACCAGGAACACCAGCAGCGACCAGCAGAAACCAGGAGCACCAGCAGGGACCAGGAAGGCACCAGGAGCACCAGCAGGACCAGCAGGACCAGGGGCAGCGCCAGCCAGAGTTAAGCACCACAAAAAGCACCAGCCACCAGGAGCAGTGCCAGCAGGAGTAAGCACCAGCAGAAGGCACCAGCACCAGGAGCAGTTGCCAGCAGAAGTAAGCACAGCAGAAGCACCACCAGCCAGAAGCAGCATCAGCAGACGTAAGCACCACCTCCAGAAGCAGCATTAGCAGAAGCCCAGCCACCCAAGAAGGAGGAGCCCTGGCAGCAGAAAACCGCCAGCAGTAAGCAGAGTTTCAGGGCCAGGGGTGGCGAGGTGGCCTGTCCCTCTTGCCAGGCTGGCAGCAGAGGGCTTCCTTTCTTCCCCATGGGTTGTTGGCCCGTTGCTGGCTGGCTGGCGCTGGCTGCTGGCAAAGCTGTGTCTGGAAGCAGGTATCTTTCCTCTGAATTGGTGACCTCGCTTGCAAGCTGCTTCCCTTTATTATCCAACAGGGCCGATGCAATGCATCCTCCCCGCATGGCAGTATGAACGCTAGGGCATCCACTAGGCATCCGCGTTGGCACCGCTAGCATCCGCCTAGCGCTGTCCACTTCTGCATCTCTTCATCCGCCTCAGCATCCGCTCTGCATTCTGTTCTTTCCGTTCGGCCGTTCCACTTTGCTGTGCCCTTGCGGATGTACCATCCGCTCCCATCCGCTTCCATCCGCTAGGCTTCCGTGGAGCATCCGCTTAACATCCGCCCTACGTCCTCCCCCCATCCATTCCTTTCCGTGTTGTCCACTCTGCTTATGCAAATTCGAGGCACTTTTGAGAGCGGATAACAAGGGATGGAACAGTTTGCTCGTCCGCTGTGTCCTTTTTACAAATGTTTTGCATCCGTCGGCCAGTGTGACAGGGCCTTAAAGAACTATTTCCCAATGAACCTTTTTTCAGTCGTCTACAGGGTTTTAACCAAAATAATATGGAAGGCCACACAATAAAGAAAATTGAATGACGTGTGGTTGGCAGCCATTCCCGTCAAAAGAGAAAAGTTTTCAATCAGTGTGTACTACCTGCTTTAACATATGCTAATCTCCCAATCGATGCAAAAGCTATGAGTGGCACAAATAGCCATGGAAAATACATGCTTGGTATTACAAGACTAGATAGAAAGACCTGCACATGGATTAGAGAACAAACGAAAGTATACGATATCATCAAGACAGCAAAAGAATTCAAATGGAAATGAGATGGTCACATAGTAAGAAGAAAGAGACCTAAAACAGGATGAATCATTGACATCAGCAAGTATTGTGGGCCCAATTGGCAAAAAAAAAAAAGCTCAGGACTGAAGAGAATGGACTGCCATTTATCAGAAATGGTGTAGGGTCTCCCACTTGGGCGGTGGGTTGGACTACAAGGTCCCTTCCAACTCTAATTATGTTATCTGTATAGGTTGGAAATATGTGAAAGAGGCCTTTATCCTGCAGTGGATAGACAATGATGATGACAACAACAATTAATATGATTAAAACACAGGATAGTCAGAGAGGCTTTTTTGGATCCTCATATCATACCTTACCATGATAATGTTACCATGACAATGTTCTTAAACCTGTGCTTGCATAAAGGTAAATAAAGATAAGCTTTATTTAGGAAATAACGTGTTGATAGGAAAACCTTCATCATTTAAAGTTGTCTACAGTTGAGAGAGAAAGGAAGTAATGAAAGCCCTGAGAATATCAGTCTAAGCAGTAGGAAGCATTTCACATGGAGATGTTCAAAGTAAGATTTTTTAGATGAAGAAGACAGATAAAAGTGCAGAACCATCCTCAATTATCAGAACTATCATAATTCTAAATTTGTTGCCCCTAGTGGTTACTAACTTTATAGGTACAGAAAGCCAGTGTATATAAAGTTGAACTTCAACATGATCTCATTGCTAACCATATTTGTGACCTTCTTGGTTGCATCTGGTGGGCAATTATGAGACATAAAATGTTTGACGCTATGGATTATTAACCTGATCCAGCATGGCACTTTGTATATGATTCAGAATATTAATATATGCTTCAGGATATTATTTCTGCAGACTGAATCAATTTATTTTTCAAGGTATTACCATTTATTGATTGGTTCCACAGGGGAAACTTGAAAAATTAGAATGTCATGCAAAAGTTCATTTATTTCAGTAATGCAACTTAAAAGGCGCAACTAGTATATAAGATAGACTCATTACATGCAAAGCAAGATAGTTCAAGCCGTGATTTGTCATAATTGAGATGATTATGGCTTATTGATTATTGGGCTTATAGCATCATGTTCGAAAACCCGAAAATTCCCACAATTTCTCAGAAAAATAGAAATATTGTGAAGAAGGTTCAATATTCTAGGCTCAAAAGTGTCCCACTCTAATCAGACTAATTAAGCCATACACCTGCAAAAACAGGGTTCCCTGAGTCTTATAAATGGTCTCCTCAGTTTGGTTCAGTAGAACTCACATCATGGAAAGACTGCTGACCTTGACAGTTGTGCAGGAAAACCATCATATTGACACCCTCCATAAGGGGGAAAGCCTTCAAAAGAGGAAATTGCAAAAAAAGTTGGATTTCCCCAAAGTGCTGCATCAAAGGCACATGAATAGAAAGTTATGTAGAAAGGAAAAAGTGTGGATAAGAAAAAGGTGTCCCAAGCAGCGGGATGACCGCAGCCTGGAGAGGATTGTCAGGAAAAGGCCATTCAAAAGGCTGGACTTTAGGGACTTTCCAAGGAGTGGACTGAGCTGGGAAGTCAGTGCATCAAGATGCCACCACCACACGACGGGATCCTGGGACATGGGCTTCAAATGTCGTATCCTTTTGTTCAAGGCGCTCCTGAACAAACAACAACATCAGAAGCAGTCCTTATCTGGGCTAAAGAAAAACAGACCCTCGTCGTTGCTCAGTGGTCCCAAAATCTCTTTTTGGATGAAAGCAATTTTGCAACTCATTTGGAAACACAGGACCCAGAGTTCTGGAGAAAGATTGGAGAGGCACACACTGCAGGCAAAGATGCTTGAAGTTCCTGTTGAAGTTTCCACAGTCTGTGTTTGATTTAGGGAGCCATGTCATCTGTTGGTGTTGGTCCACTGTCGCTTCATTAAGTCCAGGTCAACGCAGCCTTCTACCAGAGATTTGGAAAAGCTTTATGGAGATGCTGACTTCATTTTCCAGCAGGACTTGTGCACCGCCCACACTTGCCAAAGCACCAAAACCTGGTTCAATGACTTGTGGTTCCTGTGCTTGTGGCCAGCAGACTCACCTGAGCTGAACCCAGAGAATCTGTGGGCATTCAAGAGAAGATGGAAGAAGAAACATAGACAAGCGACAATGCAGAGAGAGCTGAAGGCCTCTTTGAAGCATCCTGGTCTTCCATAACACCTCAAGACAGTCGCCACAGCTGATAGCTTCATGACAAGTCGATTGAGGGCAGTAATGCTGCAAAAGGGACCCAATACCAAGTACTGAGTACATCTGCATGCTTGTTACTTTGTCAGAGGTCCAATATTGCTTCTATGTACGAATCCTTGTTTTATTGGTTGCATGTAAATATTCTAATTTTCTTTGAAAGGGAGATTGTGGATTTGCGGTTTTCATCGAGTTGCTAAGCCATAATCATGACAATTATGACAAATATCAGCTGTGAACTATCTTGCTTGCAGTGTAATGAGTCTAATCTCGTATATTAGTTTCACCTTTTAAGTTGCATTACTGAAATAAATGAATTTTTGCACAATATTCTAATTTTTTGAGTTTCACCTGTACATGATTCCATTTGTTTGATAATTAAATGTATATGAATTGAAATCATTATTAAGTGAGAAAAGTTTGGATTCTACAAATAGGCATCTGCTGTTATTAGATGCTGTTATTGGATGCTGTAAGCAATTGTTGTAGCAACCTTTTTCATGTGGAACTCAGAATCAAATTAAACTTCTGACATCATCAAGGCCCTAGATTCAATAAATACTGCAAGTAGGAATCATGGAAATGAATAGAAGTAATTTTGAAGCAGTATTATGTTTGTTTAAATTAGAATTTTTCAAACTATGTCCCATCGATTCTAGGGTGCTATGAAAATGTGTTAGGGTTCCACAAGCAATTAAGGACCAAAAGAGATTTCTTGAACACAGCCAGTTTTCTGTTACTAGAACTTCATCCCTTGATCAGGGGTTCCAGCTATATTGTTTCAACTAACATATTCCACAGCCTGAAAAAGTTTTTAACATATCAATTATATTGCGAACAATTGCAACCTTAGTGAAACTTTAATATTGTCTATTTATCTAAGAGTTGTGCAAGTAGTAACAATATTATTTAGGAAATGGCAGAAGAAAAATATTTTTTTTTATTTTTCACTTGACAAAAGAGAGGCAGGAAGAATGGAAAGCTTATCTTTTCTCAACTTTCTATCAATTTCTTGCCTGGTGAGTTGATAAAAAGATAATGTGAGAAATTGATGGGATTTAATCATAATGAATTATATTTATATATAAGGTAGGGCAAAGAGCTATTTGACCACTGGGTAAAGAAGGAAATTACTTTATGCAAATTCCCAGCAAGTCACCATTAAACAGTATCAGAATCTAAAATCCTAACCACAGTGCTATAATTATGGTTTTCAGAATATAAGACTTGAAATGAAATGTTGTGTGGAATATAAGACTTGAAATGAAAGTAATCTATTCATGATTCTCAGAAGAAATTGATCTACTAATGAGAGCTAATTGCTCTTTTGAAGTTGCATAGATAAATTGTACTTTGGATTGTATTGATTGTATAGATATATTGTACCTTGGACTAATGTGAACGAACCTGGAGCCTATGGACAGGCACAGTTGTAAAATACAAAAAAGAATATATGTTGAAAATAATTCCTTTTTATCACAACTGAAATTGATGGGATGAAACTGAACAGCCCAAAACTGTTTAAAAATATAAAGAAAAGAGATTCGTAATAAGTTAAATCAAAATGCTGGTTTTGTTTCTGTGATTTTCTATTGAGAATATGCTTCCTTGTTGCAGAGTATGCACAACTAATGTTGAATGAAGGTGAAAATTCTTTGTAGGAAAAGAAGTGACTTCTTGTAACCTTCTGCAGTAGAAATAATTGAGGATATTATAGTGGGAAAAATCATTCAATAGGCCTGATCTTTTACATATAACAATGTTCATTGTTATAGCCATGTTTTATACTTTTTCTTGAAAGTAGATTCCATTGAATACATTGAGATGTATTTAGGGATAAGAATGCATAGAATGGTGTTGCAGAGAGAAATCAGATAAAAATACTTATTTTGTAATGCAATAGTATACAATGCACATACAGTTGCTGGCAAACACTAGGAAGCATGAAATTACAAAAGAAATCTTTACATAAACAAACTATAATTCATTTGTTCTCTTTTTTTTCTGATGAAGCTATAAAGGAAACTGCTTTCATTCCTGCATTCAATACATCACATTTTATTACATCCAAACTCCAAGCATTGTCTAATCAACATGGTTTATTGAAACAAGCCAACTTCTTGAAGCATTTGAATTTTCATTGTTATAGAAATCTTAATAAAGATAAAGCACTGTTTTCTAGCCAGGGATTGGATAGTGACACTAAAAATAGTAGCTACTTATATATAAAAAAACATCCAGTACTTCTTTGTGTCTTTACTGGCATGGTTTGTTCACATAAGCATAAATCAGAGAATATTATATCCAACTGAGGCCTGGGTTTCCAATATGGAAATTGCATCTGTACTCAAGTGTTCAAATTGTGTGTATTTATTCTGGCTGCTGCACTGCGATAGAGTACATTATTTTAACATGTTGATCCTGGCATTGAGGCAGTCAACTTCGTGGAGATGGAGATGAATTGCCATTATTTATGAATAAATGTTGTAGTCCTGTTTTTGGTAAAAGCATCCACAAGATGGCATATCAACCAACCCTATTAACAAATCTCATTAAAGACTACTATGGCAGTCTCCCAAGTCCAGTACAGAGGAAAAACAGAGCTGCAGCAGTAGCTGTGAAGGCTTGGAAAAGCAGGAGACGTTTGGCCTGCCAACAGCAAAAGAATAAAAGAGCGAACCTGCAGTATTCTTGATTAAGTCAGGTCCAGTAGGGGTATTTGGATGTATTTATTTTATTTATTCATTTGTAAAATGTACTGGTTGTCCATCTTACCTCAGAGCTTTCAATCATAAAATATAAAGACTTTACAAAGCTAAAAGGCATATATAAATAAATAAAACACTATTTGTAGTCTAAGGGTGTTTTGCAATGAGAATCAGTGGGCACATAACTCTTGTCAGAACTCTCTTACCCAAAACACATCTTTGATGGGATTATACTGCAGATACCAAATGTTGGGGAAAAGCATAGTAGTTGAAGGTGTTTGCTGAGATTTGGCCTTGCCCTTGTATCTAGAGTACTGCACATAAACCAGCAGTCTCTGCCTGGTCCTGTAAGTAATGCTGTTTCAATGGTAAGGTCTCATCATGCCCCAGATTGTTCATTTTACCTCATTTTTAGTGTTCAAACATGTAGAAGAACAGCATATAAAACTGATTTCATTTTTAAGGAACTTTGTAATAGGTGGTTTGAGCTGGAAACACAGCAGGGTTTTCTCTCAGAAATTTCTCTAATACAGCCAGACTAATCCACCATTTAATCTTATGATGATAATGATTGTGCATAGATGTTGCATATTAGCTTTCCTTTTTATTGTTAAGTGTTACCTTTGAGCATTTGCCACAAGTAAATGTGTTTAGGGCCACATCCAGTTCTCCTGGAAATTATTTGGGACCATTGTAGATTCACTAATTCAGTAGCTCAGCATCCAAGGCAGCCAAATTGAACCATTTTCAGGAGTTCCAGGAAAAATTTGGAAAACTTGCCTTCTAGAACAAGGCAAGGAGATGAGAAGGGCTGTCCCAAATCAAAGCTCCGCAGAAACATGGCTTGAATGCCATCTGTTACATAAGCTTAAGAGCTGTCAATGGGTTTAGTAGTCTGGATTTCAAATCATAAAACCATATGGTTCTGAGGGAACATCATAAGGAGATAATTCAATGCAGGGAACTATCATCTTGCTTTAAAATTAGTTTAAGTCATAAATAAGAGTACTACTTTGTCTTGAAGCAAGGAAAACATTCCAAGCCAAGATTCTCTTAAGACATTTTCCACCTGTTAAAGGATGCATGGTATTTTGAGACTTTTATAATAGTGGAAACTGGCTTCAACAGTTCAGTGCATTTATAAAAAAAATAAGCTAAGTTTGATTTATGACTCAAGGCATAACGGAACATGAAAGCAAACAAAAACAATGAATTGAATTGGGACGGGGATTAATGTGCTGTTGATATGGCAGCTCAGGAGTCCTGGGCAATCTGTAAGGGGTACAGAGGAACCGATCTACAGATTGATGGGCCAGAAAAGGAGATGCAAACTATGTCTAATGAAAATGTGAGGGGGGGTTCTTGCTTCATGACCCTTACCCAGAGATAACTTGCATTAAAATGATCCAGTCTGAGTTACCAGGATTGTTTAAAACAATCCCCTGAGCTCAAAAATATTAAAAGAAATTCAGAAGGCCAAAGAAGTGGTAATTGTGGCTTTTAAGTTCTGAATTAGGTAATTGTGAAAACTATAAAGGCACCAAGTGATACATTTATTTATTTATTTTATTTAAATCCTGCTTTATTACTTTTTACAAATACCTCAAGGCAACACACATATTAAACACACCTTCCTCTTCTCATTTTCCCTACAACAACACCCCTGGGGGTGGCCAGCTCAATGTGACTCATGTCGGGGAGGGGGGGAGACTGTGGTGATCCCAGCGCTCTGCCAGCAAAATCTGGCTCCCGAGCTCTGTTTTCGGCTATGATGGTCTCCTGAAACCCTCTGCCAGTGAAAACATAGCTCAGGTGGGCTGTGCACAGTCCCCACAAGCTCCATTTTCAGCTGTGATGGCCTCCTTCAATCTTGTACCAGTTTGGTAGGGCCGCACACTCCATTTTTGCTGGCTGTAACACCACGGGCAAATCCTTTGCTGTTTCAAGGATGGCCCTGCAGGCCAGATCTAAGCATCCCATGGACTGGATCCAGCCTGTGGGCCTTGAGTTTGATACCCCTGAGCTAGAATTTAGATGTAAAATCTCAATAGTGTAGTCTATCTCTGTTACATAGATTAAAGATGGTTGGCACTTTGGGTACCATTTGTGGCTTGGCTTGAAGCCTGGATATTTAATTTTTTCATCAGCACATAAATGCATGAATTCTTCTGAAAGGAAGAAGCACAGTGGGAAAGGTATCCTGTGGGATACTTGCCTAATAGGGTTAAGATCTCTGTATTAAATTTTGAATGCTATTTGGATCAATGTTCATTTTGCTCTGTTCTCTTATTTAACCATCCAGCAACTTCCATTCCATAAATGAGAGGCTCAGAGTCGTGATTCAGAAATATACAGAATGGATAATGGACAGTGTTTTGTTTTATTTATTTATTAAATGTTTATTTATATTAAATCATCTATTATTTTTAAGGTGGCAAACAGACCTAATGTCTCTTCCTCCTCCAATTTTCCCCACCACAACAACAACCCAACAAACTAAGAGACGGTATCCCTGTCGGTTGTAAAAAATAAAGAAAAGATGTGGTGGTTAATATACTAGAAGTCCCATTATTAACAGCAGGTTTGGCTTTCAAGAAACTATGATTATGATCAAATATGATGATGATCAACTATTACATAGAAGTGTTGTCTAGAAGTAGGAGAATCATGGGGTAGCTCATTTTTTCAGCTACAATCAAGATTAAATTGCTGTAATGTTTAGGAAGTGGGTTGTATTCATTGTTTCAGGGCAATTCTGCCTACTTCTCAAGTCTATGAGATTATTTTGTTGGAACTTATAGTCACAATTACACATAAAACAAACAAACAAAAAATAGTTAAAACTGACATTTTTCTGCCCATTGTGGTTCATAAGGTCTTGCAGAACAGTACTGCATGTGAAATTAAAACCAAAAAAATCTGACAGATTTGTTATAAATATCATGTAGACATATGTTTTTTCTTTCTGGAATTCGATCCTAGAATAGATTCCCAAACCATATCATTAGCTAAGAGCTCGCAGTAAATATCCTGTGCTAGATGCCCATTTTTTGGATGGCTTTTAAGTTTGGAATACTATGCATCAGTTCCAAATAACTGCAAACATGCCTTAATAAGCCTTTCTCAACTAAGTGTCTATTAAACTGATTTAAAAACAGCAAATGTCAACCTCTTTTTCTTAGAGATGCTGCTAATTGGAAGCCCAGATTCAAAGCTAAAGGACACTGAGTTTGGGGAAGGAGAACTTGTAATCTCTTGGCAGGACAAACAACAACAGTAATTTACTGTGCGTGGATTGGTTGAAACTAGAAGCAAAATCATTCAGAGAAAAATTGCTGTTTTGAACCATATTACAGATGACTCTTTGGTGGTATCAACATTGAATTTGGATAACATAAATGTGCAACACTGGGAATAAAAAAAGAAAAAACTGAAGATTGAACTGAGCTATAGTAGGATGCTAAAATCAAGGTATTGATAGTGGAGGAAGGCTACAAGTAAATGAGTGTTTTAGGAGCCAACAACATCCTACCCATGCCAAGGAAAAATAAAATAAAATAAACTCTGAATATGTAAAACAAGTTACAAAAGTTTGTTTTGTAACCTGCTACACAGCAGAGTACAGACAAGGTGAACTAGATACTTTAGATCACAAAACCTGAAACCTTAAAATCATAACACCATGCATCACACCCAAAAAGTGACACAAATTGTTTATATTTTCCAAGGAAAGTAAGCGTGGGATTCAGGTTTTTTAACAACCGGTTCTGTGGGTGTGGCTTAGTTGGTGGGTGTGGCTTGGTGGTTATGTGACTGGTGGGCATGGCCAATTCGACATCACTCATGTCAAGGGGTGCTTCTCCTTGCCTGGCCTCTCATGACAGTGGGGATGCTGCAACAGTCATAAGTGTGAAAAATGGTCATAAGTCACT
>BHFT01041233.1:0-15887 GCA_004320025.1 Laticauda laticaudata
AATGGTATATAAAAATGAGCATGAATTTGAATTGGTGTCTGTACAAAGAGATGTAATCCGGGATCAGGCTGCTTTCAAAAAAGAGATTTTATGTTTTCATGTTCTGTGTTGTGTTTGTCTATGTTTGTTTCTAAAAATCAATAAAAAAAATTCAAAATAAAAAAAAAGAACTTTCTTTCCTGGGGGGAAAAACGGGCATCAAGCAATGCCTTTTGGGAAGCATGCCACTTTATTGCATAAAGTGAAAAACAAATGCCAGGGTTGAAAATTGATCTCTCAGAATCCAAAATGCTGTTCTTCCTCTTTGGCAGGGATCCCAGCTGGTCCCAGTTTTTCATATAAATAGGGTCTTCTCCACCCCACAAGGTGGTTACTGAAAGAAACTCTGCCAGAAGATATGAGAGAGAACAAAAAAGCACAATCTTCCCCATATATGAACCATTCGACTATGAAAAGCCTGTTGTTCCTCATGTCCACCTTGTGCATTTGCTCCAGCCATTCTGCAGTTTCCCAACTGCGTTTCTCTACGTTCCTGGATCCCAGACACCAGACTCACCTCCAATGGGACTATGATGATGAACTCGCCATTATGAGTTTTGAGTTTCAAGCCAAGTCAACTGGATGGGTGGCTTTTGGCTTTACCGTTAATAAGGAGATTCCTGGAGCAGACTTTGTGATTGGTGGTGTTCTTCCTGATGGCAACATCTATTTCTCAGTAAGACTAAATCAAGAGTGCCATTTCATTGGGGCCTTGGCTCAGTGCATGTAATTGAGGGAAGGGAGAGGGATAATTTGCATTACAAATGAATTTAGAGATGATTGTTGACATGATAGCTGCAGTATCATTTATGAATTGCTAGGGCCACGTTATATTTTCATTCTTGCTGACTGGCATTGCAGAAAAAGAATATTTGAGGGAGATGGTTGATTCAGAAATGCAAAATATAAACAAATAACTCTCTGATGGCTTTTGCGGTTTGGGCTTGCTCAGTTTATGTGGGAAGGCACAGAAAAAAATTATTTTTGAGGCATAATTTGTGCTCTAAAAGCTATGCTCCCTAAAACATCAACAAAACAAGGAAGAAAATAAATACATCTTTCTTTAAAGGAAGATAGTGAAATATCTATAGTTTATTTTGTCTTGGGGATTTTTTCCTATTCAGAAACTACTAATTTGATTACTGAATCTTGTGAAATGTCTGACAAAGTTTCAGAGCCAATTATTCTTTCTTGAGATCCAGGATGATTTTTTTTTCAAATTACAAGCTAATTTTTACCCTTAAGCCTAACAACATAGTTGTGTTTTTAAAGTGTGTATACAAATATACACACACATTTACATCAATGCAACTTAATCCCATATTTAATAACCAGATGCAGTATTTTAGTTCAATTATTCACATATATACCCATTCACACATACCTACACCTTTCTCCTCCCTACCTACAGCAATCCTGCAGCAAGATCAATGAGATATGAATATAATGATTGGGCCAAGGTGTCCAGGGAGGTTCATCCTGATGATGGGGTCCCTTAATTAGATGGCCTCTTATCCAAATGATGGTCTCTTCCTCTATCCATGACAACATATTTGTGACTTCTTCCTATTTCACCCAGGATTGGCATGGTGTGAACAAGGACACCATCCTGGAGGATGAAAGGCAAGATTATGAGCTGCTGTCATTGACCCAGGATGCAAAATCCACTACCATGGCCTTCAGGCGACCATACCGGACATGCGATGAACATGACCTAGACATCACTGTAAGCAAAACAATAGGACCTGTTATTTATTTATTTATGTTATTATTTTATTTTACTTTATTTTATTTTTCATCCCACATTTATTATCTTCATAAATAACCCAAAGCAGCAAACTTACCTAATATTCCTTCTTTCTCCTCCTTTTCAATCCTGTAGAGTAAGTTGGGTTGAGAGAAAGTGATTGGTCCAAAGTCATCCAGCCAGCTTTTATGCTTCGGTTGGAATAATGATAAATAATAGCACAAGCAAGGATGTGGAGGCCAAAGACACAAAGAAATAAGCATTTGCTGCAACAAAGTGTGAACTGCCTTCACTTGTTGCACTTTGAGAAACTAAAAATATTTTCCTTCCTTTTAAAACAAGGAGCATTTCAAGGGTTTGTTTGTGATTCAGATGTTAACTCATAAAGGTAATGAGTGCTAGAGTATAATACAAATAATGATAGAAACGTTTTATACAGTGCTACCAAAATACAATAAAATTTTCAGTATAATAATCTTTAGATGTCCATTCAAAGTCCGAAAACACACTTAAAATGAAATATTGGCAGAGGGAAGGCAGCTGTTTTGAGACTCCATCTTGTAAATGCAGATAGTTGTTTTTTGAGATATAAAAGAATATGGATGGATTGTGTCTACAGGCACCGGTCTATGACAAATCACCAAAGCCAACTCACTATAGCCAATTCACCATCACCAACCTGCCACGGCCAATTTGCCACAGTCAACTCACAGCAGGAGAACGCGCCATGGCCAACTCACCACATGACAACTCCCTGTGGGACAATATCAAAGAATAAAATCATTAAAGAAAGGATGCAAAAGGAGTGAAAAAATGAAGTCTGAATGACAAAAAATAAAATACTTTTTAAAATATTTCAAATAATTAAATCAAATTGTTAAATTGTCCCGTGGCGAGTTGGTCCATGACAAGTTGGCCGTAGTGGATTGGCAGTGGAGAGTTGGCTGTGGTGTGTTGTCCCATCCCATATGCATCTTCACTCCATCTCTTTGCCACTTGCAAGGCAATTAAAAAGAGCTCAAACCATATCCCCATTACTGAACATCTGAGACATGACCACATCCCTCCCAAGCGAAACATGCACAGTTTCATAGTTGCATTGTTCCACTTCACCCATCTTTTGAGTGCTAGTGTTTAATTTGGGACAATTCTGTATTTCCATACTAGCCCAAAATCCTCTTCGGGTATAACTTTCCTTATCAGAACTGAAGTGGGTAGAAAGCAGCAAGAATAATTCCCTTCACCAAGGTAGGTCAAGGACCCTTGAAGTCTTCCACAGACAATAATCCCAACCTCATTGAAGTTGTGAAGAGTTGTTGCTCCTCTCCCAGATTTCTCTTAGGAAAAGGCAAGTCTGGTACAATGGTGATATGTGTTTCTGTTTTCTGAGAAAAGGTCTTCTAAAGTTCCCAAGGATGAATGGGTTTAAGGATCAAAATAGTCCACATTCATTTAAATGTCCTGAGCTGCATTTTCATATAATCTAGCAAGCCATTCCATTATGCATATCAAGTATCTCTTGGGCTTGAGATACATAATGGTATAACAAGTAAATGGTATAACAAGTGATATACAAAGAAAGAAACACTGAGGAATCAGTGTGGGCTTTAGAACAAGCTTTGCAAGGAACAAAAAATATTGAATATGCAATGGATATCAGCAGAACCTTCAGCTGAATTGATGAATTCACTAACAAATTAAAAGTTAAGCTGATTCTTCAGATAATTATTAAACAAAGCTGGTTCTTATTCCCAAGTTTGGGATGCTGCAAATATTAGAAATTAGCGAAAACCAGAGTGCCTTAGTCTGACTCCTTTGGAATTAAAATTGACACGCATTAAGCGTTTGTTTCAGAAACTGACCCCTGTTTCAGCATTAATCTCCACAAACTATCTAAAACTATAAACTATCAAGTTTAAATGTTATTAGTATATCATCTGAACCAGGGTGGATGGTATTTTCTTTATTAATTCATCATAAATGAAGTTTTGGGAGAAGAAAGCTCACAAAAGAATTTAATCATACAAATTGGTAAAAACATTAGTATGGATTTGTGTTAAGATTTGCATAACTCCAGTAAGAGATAATCGCAGTAGGAAACAAAACAAGGTTCAAGACACTGAAGATTAGGAAGAAGAAGAATTATCTCTTTGTGGCTGCCAATAAGCTAAATGTTTAGGGATATGATAGGACAGAGGAGACTTTCATTTGTATCTACACAGGGTGACACAACACGCCTCATGGTTGCATTTGGCACAAATGACACGATCGACTTCTTCAAAGGAAAAATAATCCACAAATCTCTCTTCTTGATGTTGGTGACAACTGAAGAGGAACTGAATCAACCCAGTGTCTATCATGAATATGATTTGAAAATAAATGATGTAAGTATCTAAAATTAAAAACTCTTCCCATTCTATAGACTTCAATGGTCCCCAGCAGATTGACATCTTTTATTCATTGGCTCTTCGCTCTGGTAACCACATTGAGCAACACAAATCTCTTTCAGGGAAAGAATACACAGGCCCGAGGTGTTTACAATGTGCCTTCCCTTCCCTTTTCAGTATCCTGTTCCAGAGGAAGAGACCACCTATGCCTGTACCTTTCTCCCTTTACCCACTGTCAAGACAAAGCATCATATTTATAAGGTAACTGGAAAATCAAGCAGGTTTGCTTTGCTGTAAGACTGACAATTATCCCAGTCTGTAAGAGCCTTTCACTTGCCGATATCTTCTTGCTCTGACATTGTCTTTTTTCTGTCCAGTTTGAGCCCAAGATAACACCTCGGAATATAACATTAGTACACCACATCATAGCCTATGCTTGTGGCAATGAAAGCGTGCTTCCCAGTGGAGTCAGTGACTGCTATGGAGCTGATCCTGATTTTTCTCTGTGCTCTCAGATAATGGTTGGCTGGGCTGTAGGAGGAGGGGTGAGTGTATAGATCTTCCAAACCAGATTAAATGGTCCTTATTTCTCATTGAGTGTTAAACCCGCTATTGTTTATAAACCTACTATATCTGGAGCAGTCTTGCATTTTTAAAGATTTTATTTCATAGCAACTTTTGGGAATGAGGGAGGAATTACTCAATATTTTGAATTGTCTAGTCCAGTGTGCTTAGCATGGTTTCCTTATTGCAATTGTTGCCAAATTAAATCATATCATCTGGGTTTTGACACAAGGGAATGAGGTTTTCTGCCTTTTTATGCAGCTTTTCCTAACTATCTGGGCCAAGATTGTTGCAGTTTGTATGCCTTAAATCTCAACAACATCAAGATCCCAACATCCGTACTGATGCTACTCACTACAATCCTTGTGGCGCAGTGGTTCAAGTGCAATAATGCAGGGTAGGCAAAATCTGCTCACAACCTGGAGTTTGATCCTGGTGGGGCTCATCCTTCCAAAGTCAATGACACATTGGCAGCAATATGAAATTAATGTTTGTACATTGTAAATTGCCAAGAGAGTGCTATAAAGTGCTTTGGGTGGTATACAAGTCTAAGTGCTATTGTTATATTTTCCAGTGTCAATTTCATCACTTTTATATAGCTTTTTTCAAATAACAAAAGGTATTTTTCACCATTACAAGTTCCTAGAGAATCACCCATCTTATCCTACAACCCTACTATATATATTTAAAAGCAAGTCCCACTGAGTCCATTGAGACTTTTCCCCTGATAAACACATCAATCATTGTGTTTGAAGGATTAAATACGTTCTCTCCCATCCGGCAAAAAATGTAGTGCTATGACTGTGAAGTGACACTCACTCTCTCTCTCTCCCTCCCTCCCTCCCTCCCCCCTTCTCTCTCTCTCCTTCCATAAATAAGACCTACGTGTTCCCAAATGAAACTGGACTCTCTATAGGGACACCAATTGATCCCCAATGGGTCCGATTAGAAATTCATTACAGCAATTTTGATTTAATTCCAGGTAAGTAAAAGTGTGTGGGAAAAATTAGAGGCACAAATCCAAGACAGAATGGAAAGAAGTACATGTTATCAGGATTCAAAGATTCAAATTCCAGATGAAAAGAAATGAATATCTGTAGGGTATGTTTCCTATATCTATAAGGGATAGACCAACTGAGCAAGAGAAACAAGACTCTACAAAGCTCTACAATTTTATTTGAGACATATGTAATTTCTCAAATGGCAATCTTATCCAAGGTAAGATTGTATTGTGGGGAGGGGGAAGGTGGAGGACTGTTTAAGTGAGAGGAGACAGCAGTCAGTTCAAAGATGACTAGATAAAAGCATGAGAATTTTCTAGAGTTTCATCTAATCCAGCCACAATTTCAAAGCAAGGCATAAAAAAGAGTTTCTGGGATGTTTATTCTGGCTCTCTGATACAATACTGAAATAAGTCCATTGGAGTTGGGCAGTTAATAAATTCAGATAAATAAAGGTATGTATAAATGTACGGTTCCTTAATGAATGGAACTCACAGATTTTAGGTCAGTGTTCAAGTGCTCTTTGACTCAATTCTGTTATTTCTTTTCTCTTTTTTTGAGGCTTAATTGATAACTCAGGTGTGAGACTCTTCTATACTTCAGAGCTTCGTCCATATGACATGGGGGTGCTACATACAGGAATTTTAACTTTTCCTGTCCATTTCATCCCCCCTCAAACAGATTCTTTTATGTCTTATGGCTTTTGCAATACCAGTCATTTTCATGAGGTAAGCTTGCCAGCCTTTAACTCATCCCATTACAATCACCTCTAGTAATCTTTATTGCACTCTTTAGTTCAGTTGCTCATTCTTATCAAGCCTACAGTTGATAGGCTTCCTTCCTTCCTTCCTTCTTTCCTTCCTTCCTCTTTCCTATTTGTTTGTTTTACCTTCAACTCTATGTTAACTCATGGTGACATCTTGGAGTAGTCCCTGGCAAAATTTCAAAACTGTTCATCATGTCCATCTTGTTAGGATTGAGAATGACTGGCTCAAAGTCATTGAACTGGTTTGTGCCTAATGCTGAACTAGAACTAATGTTTTCTGCACCAGCATCTTAAACATAACACCAAATTGGTTCTTAATATTAGGCCACCTAAAACATTCCACACGAGTCACTCTGAAGCGTCTTGTCAGAAAACCAGTTTGAGGAAACTGACCATCTGAGTAATGAAGTGGCGGAGAAATAAAACTCCTTGAAAGAATTGGTAAAAGGGATATGTGTAATCCAAGTGTGTTCAGCAGATGAAGTGGGAAGATTTGATGTTGTTTTGGGTCAGTGTGATTCTGCTGGTTCCTAATTTGTCCCTAAGCAAAAGCTCCTGGAACTGCTTATTGCTTGCTCTCACCATGGAAACATTGGAAAGAGATGGGAGAGGGAACACTTTTCCAAATGATAGGAAAGTAAAGCTGTTTGCTTCTTCTTCCTGTTTCCATCCATAGTCCCTTAGGCTATGCATAAGTTTTAAAAGAGATCAAGCCACTATTCTTGTGTCTCCTCTAAAACATCAAGATTTGGCCCTTCAAGATGAAGTAGATGTGAAGATAAAAATGTCATCTTATAATTCTGTTGACAAATAACAGAGCTGATGGATGGAGAGGAACACATGAATAGGGAAGTTTCCTCCTCCTGCTGTTCGAATTAAATTTCACCTCCTTCAAAGCTGTGTTTCATCCCAGATCCAGTCTAAAACTAGTTAACCTCTTTTCTTTTCCAGATCAATGGGAGTCCAGTGCAAGATATGCATATCTTTGGTTATTTACTCCATACCCACCTAGCTGGAAGGGGAGTGAGAGGTGTCCAATACCGGTAAGCAAACAACTTTCTTGGCCAGATGTAACAGCAACCACAATCCCCACCCCTCAACTAAAAATAATATGGGAATGGCTTAAAAGCAAAAACTGAAGAATTCTAACTTTCCATTTTTATGGCTGAGACAGCAGTACATTTCTTGACAGTAAGCCAGTACTCTTGTCAAGTATAAACACAAAAACCAAAATAGAAAGAATCTTTATAAAAGCACTATTGTCCACATAACTATAATGTTCTTGGCTGTGGTCAAACGTAAAGGGTAGGAAAGACATGGGATCTAGCTGGGATTCCTTGGCCTCATTCAGGTCCTACTCCTGCAGACATTGACTCTCTTTTTCCCTCAATAGAGGACTGTGAGGGAACCAACCTGACATTGACCCATGTCCCAGAGAGCTCCCCATGCCTTCTGGAACAGCCCAGATTACACCAAAGAGAACAGTTAATATCCTAACAAGAGAGGTTTTGTACTATATGCTGATGGAACCAAGGCTAACGTGAAGATACAGCCATAAAATTCATTTCCCTAGCCCTATGAAGAAATTGATACATTGAAATTTGAGCTGCAATGACCATGGAAACATCTGTCTGGGAATTATTAGATCACAGCTAACCTTCACCCCAAACAGAACCCTCTCTGCAACATGAACAATGTTCTGTCTCACTGATATTGTCTCTATCTACAGGAATGGAAAACAATTGAGGATCGTCTGTGAAGACAATCAATATGATTTCAATCTTCAGGAAACAAGAGACTTGAAGAAACCTGTTATTCTCAAACCAGTATGTCATTCTAAGATATCTGTTCAGTTAGAGTTAGGCAATAAGCCCCTTATCACGGAGACCCCATATTATCTCAGATTTGTCATGAAGTCAACTGCTTTGTTCACAGGGAGATGAATTCCTGGTGGAGTGCCACTNTTTGTTCACAGGGAGATGAATTCCTGGTGGAGTGCCACTATCAAAGTACAGGTCGGACAGAGACAATCTTTGTAAGTCTTCTCTGAATACTTAGGATAGACAGAGTGGTGGATAGACAGTTTTTGAAAATAAAATATTCTTTGCATTTTTTTTTCTTTCTCTCAGGGAGGCCCAAGTACCCTGAATGAAATGTGCCTAATATTCCTTTTCTACTATCCTCGCAACAACATCTCCAACTGCATAGGACTCCTAGACATTCAATATGTTGCCAATCAGCTTGGCCAAGAGGCAAATGAGTGAGTGCTTCTGTCTAGTTCCAAGGAATAAAGTTGCTTAGATGGCATAGTTGGAGAATGTGTGAGGAATGGCTTGCTACCAAAGCATCACAATGTCACAAAGTACCTTGGGCAAGTTGTCACCACTCCACTTATGGAATGCAGTATCCTCCAGTTTTTCTGATGCTTCATAGGACAATGGGATGCCAGCAGAGAAACCAATCTGCACAGATCTGGAAAGGAAGCATTCTAAGGGAACATGTGTGGTTTGTGCAAATGATATATATCAACACAGGTGAATCTCTGTATAGCAAGAATATAAAGCCTGTATCATCAAGGTGGAGATATCAACTGGAACTATATTTAGCTAATTTAATCCAATTAAATCCAATTAAGTCAAGTGTTTGTCCTATCCCCTGCCCAATTTTGTGTGTGTGTGTCCCCAGCATACTTTTAAATGTTTTGCAGAGGGTCTCCTTTAACTCACACATAGCACCAGATGCAACTTTGAGATTGAAAAACTTGTCCAGTACTGCTATGGGTTAAAAATAAGCATTCCAAATGTTCTGGTTGTAATTTGAATGGAGTCTGGCAGTAGGCTGAGCTGGAGACTGTATTTAATTACACACCTATTATTCACCTTGGTGTCTCATCTTGGTGCCTGTAGACAACTCCCTGTTTTATGATTTCACCCTGCAGTGCAGTAGAAGGAATAATGGTCATCAACTCTCTACAATGGGATAATGAAACTGTCAAGAAAGCAGAGAAAGCTTGCAAGGAAGCACCTCAGATTGTTAGCATAAAAACCATTGATGTAAGTAGGCTTTAAATACTGTAGGAAATTACAATTGTTGAACTGGAAATGAAATGGGATAACTTGCCACAGCCAACTCACCACAGTCAACTCATCACAGCCAATTCACCATGGGACAACTCACCAAAGGACAATTCAACAATTTGATTTAATTTTTAAAATAATTTTAAAAGTATTTTTTTTGCCATTCTCATTTCATTTTGTGCCTCCTTTTTGTACCTTTCCTTTAATGATTTTATTCCATCATTTTTTGATAGTAGTGTAACACTTATTCTGTAGTGAGTTGTCTTGCAGCAAGTTGACCATTACAAGTTGGTCATGATGAGTTGTCATAGATCCAACTGGAAAAGCTAGAAATGGAACAATAAAGATCTAGTCTTGGATCTCCATGAGGTTTATGCTCTCCAATCTCTCTTTATTCTGGACATAGTGTGAAGAATAGCAATAAATTAGGCAGCATCTTTCCAAATTTTATGCAACTGAAGCTGATAGATTGTCAGTTTCAACTCCCACCAAAGGGATCTCTGACAAAGGCTACCTGTAGCTCAAACCAAAAATAGACCACGTAATTGAAAAGCATTTGTGGGCTTCTTTTTCCCATTCCTTTTCAGCCCAGTTGGTCCTTCATCCATTTTCCTGGATAGTCTTTTAGATAGTCTTCTACACTTGACTTTTTTCAATTGTAAATCGCTAAATCAATGACATGTGTGACCTTCTAGTTCCAAGTCTTCTTTTGATTTTGTTGGGTTCCAACCCATTTGCAACCCATTTTTAGAAATAAATTCTTCTTAGTTCATTTCCTTGGAAAATTTATTTCATAGAAAGATGGTTATCTGCCAGAAAATTTATAAATATTTAGATAAGACATCACACTCTGTACATTTCCAGCTTCACATTTCCCTAAAAATAAATAAATAACTGGAATAAGCAGAGTATTGAAATAATCCCTTCTGCTAGTAGTTTTTATTTTAACATTTAAATTAGGTCTGTTTATTCTAATTTCGGCAAGAAAAAAATTATCTTGCCCAAAGTCTGGGGCCCTTAACTAGAGGTCCTTTGACTAGGATGAAAAATATATTTTTTTACTTTCAGCAGTCTCTAATTGAATTTAGCTTGTCTTCTAGTTTTAGATTTAAAAAACCGCATTTTACTGTTATTTGTTATTTTTTAAATAATTTGATAACTATATTTTAACATGATGGTTCCCTTTCTAACAAAATATATTTATATTTTTATAACAAATAATATACTTGTACATGTATATACATAAATACTATGTAATATAACATTATACATGTGTTTTATAATAAACTAGTTTTATGGACTTAAATACATTCTTCTGATCAAAGCATTGTAGGTTTCTTGAAGCTCTCAAAGAATACATGGCTTAAGAATCCTTTCCTTAAGAAGATGGGCAAGGCTCAACAAGTAGATATTGTTATCCTGAACAATTTCCTTCTTTGCTTGTAGGAGGTGATAGCAAATGAAACTGGTTTCATTCGTGATATTGAAGTTCCTGAACCACCACCCTGCAAGTTGAGTCCAAGAGACATGACAACAATACCTCAACCACAAGAGCACACCAAGTACAAAGCAATTCCAGATGTAGCTTCCAAAGCTGTTAGCACCTCTTAGCCTGCTGTTCATAGGTTTGGAGTTTGTTTGGCTTCTCATCTCCCCACCCCCACCCCTGGTATGAGTTATGAGTTATGAGTTATACAAACCTTGCCAGTTTGTAGTTCCAAGCCCAGTTGTGGAACTGCTGTTGTCCTTTACTTTTCTCTGTGGCTAGATGTCTGGGGGTCTACGCCCAACCACTTTTTAATTGCTGCATGTATAAAGTTCAAAGCTGAAACAAGCCAGCCAGCACTGGGGAGAGGTCCAAATATATCACCTGGAATTTAGAAAGGACCTATCCTTCTTTCCATTTTCAAGCCAATTCTGCCATATAGTTCTACTCTGGGAAGAAATGGGGCATCAGTCATGGGGTAAGCAGAGAAAAGCACCCAGGGCAAATATGGGCAAGACTTCCTCAACCTGCTATCCTCCAAATACATCATCTGGATTGGAATTCCCAGATTTCCCAGCAAGCATAGTCAAATTACTTGCTACTGGAAAGTTTGAATATATAGAAGACTCCTGGATAAAAAGGAAAATTGTAAGTATTCCCTTGTGTTCGATCATGTGCCTTACACTGATTGTCAAGGAAGGAAAGCAAGAAGATGATCTTATGGTCTTATTGATCTAATGGTCTTATTGGAAGACCATTAGAAAGGAGTTTGAGGTAACACACAGTAATAATAATATCTACAGCTGAAACAAGAAACAATATGCTCAAGGAAGTGGAGCAATAAAGTTGGCCCTTGATTTCAGTAAAAATGATTTCATACATCAACCCAACACATTGTATATTTAAGTATATTAAATGGAGAAAATGACTGATAGAAAGGCAATAGAACATTGAATCTGATAAAAATAGAATAGTTTGGGGTATTTTGATGTGTGAAACAAAAGATTTTATTTTGAAGATTCCACTAGAATAAAAAGGTGGAACAAACATATAATAAAAAAATATCTACAGTGCTTAGTGTGTTAAAAACAAAAGCATTTTTCCAAATTCTTTATAATAGAAATGAAATGACACAAGAGCATTTCTACTTTTTCTTAGAATAGCCAACATTCAATATATTAACAGCTGTAATGTTCAGATCTTTAATGATAATTTCTCTG
Source organism: Laticauda laticaudata (assembly GCA_004320025.1). Taxonomy (NCBI): domain Eukaryota; kingdom Metazoa; phylum Chordata; class Lepidosauria; order Squamata; family Elapidae; genus Laticauda; species Laticauda laticaudata. The sequence continues at coordinate 12,288 of BHFT01041233.1, forward strand.
TAAATGTGATTAAAATAAGATTTACTTTCATATTTTATATAATTTTTATTATTCAAAAATTATAATATATTGGGATTTTTTAAAAAATAGAGATATATTTGGTATGAAAATGTTGATTAAAGATACAGATACTTGATTATGACAATCAAACATAAATTTTTATTTGATTTGTGCAAATGTTTCTGTCTTCTTTGGTATACAGTACTTGCAAGTTGCCTTCCAAACCATTAGTTTGGAGGCAGAATCACTAGGGGGTACACAAGGTCTGTGCTCCTCTGATAAAAATTAAAGATTTGTCTCTTGTTGGTTGAACCTTAAAGCTGTCAGTCCCAGGGCCATCAAGAGGATTTTTAAGTGCTGGAGCAAGACTAATATGGGACCTCTCACCTACACATTAAGTTAACATCTCCCCTCCCCTCTGCCTCCCCACTACCCTGGGAATTTCGCATTACTCCCTGTACCGATGTAACTCCTAACCAACCAAGAGGCTCATTAAAAAGGATGGTGGGGGGGGGGGGGCNTGCCAGGCCAGCACAGCAGATCAAGAAGCATGGGGGGTGGGGGGGTGAGAAGTACAGAGAAGCAGCATTGGAGTCCATGCAGCCCACATGTAGATGGTTTTGTTTCCGACTGGGAGAAGAATGATTCACTCTAGTCCTGTGATGGCAAACCTATGGCATGCGTACTATTGGTGGCACGCAAAGCCATTTATGTGGGCACGTGAGCCACAGGCAAACTTACCTCACTGTGCATGTGCGTGCCTCCCAGCTGCTTTTTGGCCTATTTGAGGCTTTTTTTGGCCTGCCAGAGGCTTGAGGGAAGCCTCTGCAGCCCAAAAAATAGGCCTGTTTCTTCACTTCCAGTATTTCTGGAAATATAGGAAGTAACAAAACTTCCCTCAAGCCTCTGGCAGGCCAAAAAAAAGGCCTCAAATGGACCAAAAACCAGCTGGGAGGTGCAGTGCAGGTAAGGGGGCGGCAGGGAGGGGATTGCACGTGCATGCACAGGGGGCACAGGGAGGCCATGCACATTGCCTTCTGGGTGCTGGCATGCAAGCACGTGAGCGTGCAAGCATCAGCACAATTTTTGGTACAGGAGCCCAAAAAGGTTAGCTACCACTGCTCAAGTCTATAAGAATAAAAGAAAAGCGATGCTTCCTTTACCACTACCTCTCCTCCTCCAGTTTATCCTCCTGCATTTTAAAGCCACCTGTTGCTAGTTACCCTTTGGCACAGCTGGCATGCACAGATCCTTCAACTAAGCTAACAGTGAAGCCTCCTTCCTTTTGGCATGAAGGATTTCAACAGGATGAGAAATGAAACTTCATTCTTCAAGAACTGGGGAGAAGGGGAGAAAGAGAGAGGTGAAGGTGGAGGGCGGGGTGATCATTGCTGCCACTGCTGAGCAGGAAGGATATGCCTTCCTTCCTTGCCGTTTGCCCTCCAATGATTTGATTTGATCCAGCTTTGGAGAATTTTGCTGCATCCCCTATCACCACCCCTCCCAGGGGCATCCAGGTGTCAGCGTTCCAGCACCCCTCCATTCCAGTCAATAACTCCAAGACGGACATATTTCAAAGGTACCTTTATTTGGATAGTAACTGGCACATCTGTGGAATCCTGAATCTGAAAGTTTTGGGCCTCCTTGCAAAAGTCAAAACTACAAATCTATTCCTCCTTAGCCATCACCACATCACATGGTCCAATCACCATCCGTCCTAAAGTAAGATTCCCATTTCATTATGCGCCACACTCAGCGACCTTGAACCAAACAAAAGAATTTTATTTTGTCTATAGATATACACAAAATGAATTCCTCCCTCCCACTTTCTCAGGCTCAAGTGTGGCAGCATGGAAACATAAAATCTCATTATGGCTTCCAAAGCTGACACCAGGTTGACACACTGTCCCGTTGTTTTTCTTTTTAAAAAATTGGTTTTGTAATTTTTTTTTTCATGGAACCCTTTTGAGTTCCATGGGCTCCTGAACAATATACTGGCTGAACCCCCCTTTCCTCAGGCCTGGCTGTCCCTCACCCCAATTTCTGCATGAAAATTGAGCTCTACCTGTATGGACATATGGATATGCAGGTGTTTAATAATATAAAATGTTCCTCAATTGTTTCATTACTCAAACAGCTACCAGTCCATCCAAATGGGAAGTGCTAAATTCTCTCCTGAATGATTCGCTTTCTGTTGCCAGTACATCAATATGTCTATATTTTCACTGCTTCTCTGCATCCATCCTTGATTTAGCACCACAACTGAGCACAACATTTATGTTGCTAAGCAAAGCAGCTGTTAAGTGATTTTTGCCCCATTTTAGGACCTTTCTTGCCACAGTTGTTAAGGGAATCACTGCAGTTGATAAGTTAGTAACAGAGATGTTGAGTGAATCTGGCTTCCCCTTTGACTGCTTGTCTGGAGGTGGCAAAAGGGAAAATCACATGACCCCAGGACACCATAACAGTCAGAAGTACAAGTCAGTTGCCAAGAAACCAAGTTCTTTATATCTTTTCTCCTTCTAATTTCTCAACTGTCTTTTGTGGGTTATATTCACTGGTGGGATTCAAAACATTTTACTTCCGGTTCTGTGGCCATGGCTTGGTGGGCATGGCAGAGGAAGGAGACTGTAAAATCTCCAGTCAGAGATGGTGTTTGCAGGTTCTCCAAACTACGCAAAATTTCCACTACTGGTTCTCCAAAACTGGTCAGAACCTGCTGAATACCACCTCTGGTTATATTCATTTTTTCCCACCATTTGTTGAGAACCTTCTACTTTCACATCTTTATCTTTAAATATTCCCATCAACTTCTTATAATTTTTTTGTCATCATTTCTAATATTTCTTCATAGAACTTTGTTATCTCTTGCTGGGTCATTTTGAAACCAATTAATATATCTCTATCCCAATATCTAGAAACTAAAAAAAATAAATTGTTAATAAAAATTAGTCAATGCTAAAATTATTTCTCCAAGTCCCCAAAATTTCTGATCTTTAAATGCTGTAAATTTGTACTTTTCAGTCTTTATAATATCCAATTTACCCCTTCTCAATTGTCCAGATTTTAAAGTCTTCTTTATCTTTTCTTCTCCTTTTTTCCACTTTTCAGTGTACATTTCCAATAAAGTTTTAATGTTTAATTTGATTTGCCTTATCAATCTTCAAAAAGCTCAGTAGATATTTCCCAGCATCCAAATCACCTACTGATATAAAGTTAAGGTCAAGTAGCTTTCCAGATGTTGTTCACTTTCTCTCTTTTCACTTTCTTTTGGATTTTACACAAGAAGAGTAATCTTCTTCCTCCATTAGATGGCTCCCCTGCTCCCAAATCCAGTGTTCAACAAAGTATAGAAAATTGAAAATAGCTGATTTGCATCCAGCCAGGGGTTAAGCCCCTGTCACACTGCACCAAGGAATGGAAAGAGGATGTAAAACGGAGAAAAACGCTTGCCATCCATTGGTTAACGAGATGCATCCATTCTGTACTCACTGCGTGCGTGATTCATACGTTCTATCTGTCAAGCATCCGTCTACTGAGATTTCATCTGCTCAAAAAGTTTTGAGCTGCACAAAACTTTTTGAGCGGATGAACTTTCTG